>JACXGM010004023.1:14782-39570 GCA_016801145.1 Umbra pygmaea | reverse complement strand
GGGGGGGGGGGGGGGGAGAACAAATAAATATCAGTAAGTCAAACGAACACATCTAGATGTATTTTCAAAAATGTTGCAGTGAGGTTTGAGGTCTGGAGTGTTCCTTTAACAGCAAATGAGCACTTGTACTGTGTAAACATCAGTCTGTCAGTGTGAACACTGGAAGAGTGCACAACGGCTAACGTTAGCTAGCCATCTCGTACTCAGTCTGAAAGAGCAATACCATGTTTGAGGACAAAGTAAAATCAAGGACACAAGTCACACACACACAACGACTTCATAGCAAAATAAGTCACCAATTGCAGATTAATTCATTTAGCTCAATCTCTGCACAAATTACAAATTAGAATGTAGTCTACATTCTACTTGTCCGATAATGTTTTTTTTACTTGTCCCAGACAAGCGGACAAGTGTTAATGTCGAGCCCTGCAGTGACTTCCAAGTCCAAAGAGTAAATTGATCCTTTAACGTCATTACCCAAACAAGAACAATGAATTGATTGAGACAGTATACCCTTCCACCTTTCAGCTGTGTGAGTGCACCAATATTGTCTTGCCAAACACAACTGTTTTAACTAAGTTACACTCACATCTGGTGGCCTTGGTCAGATAATTAGTTGTTGCAGCGAGTATGTACATAAGTTTCTCACACCCGCTTCTTGCTTTTCTTCAAAAAGAAAAGAATGCCCCCCCCGATTTTCATTAAGAATGGCTCCGACTAGGCGCAAATAGTCAATATTCTGTACTCCCAAGCCTAGGTCGGTTTTACTGCTTGTTGTAAACAAGTTGGTAAAGCAATTACTGTGTTCCTGCCAACTTGAAGGACAAACAAAAGGCCAAAGTTTGCATTATCACTTTACTGGACAATTTTAACAGCATTTGTCACAAAGGCATTCCCTCGTAGTCCACTGAATGTGTACTTTCCCACTTCGAGGAGGTCTGACTTTAGCACAAAGGGCCGGTTCTCTCACTTCTGTGTCTAAGCACATGCACACATCAGTTTATCTTCTGTGTGCTTAACTATTTTGTTTTGGTATAGAAACGTTGCTGACAAACTCCAATCTTGGACCAGTTCAGCATTTTCACCACTGGAAAAGTTGAAGTTAGGATTGACTGATTTGTACACTACCAGTCAATAGTTTTTGAACAACCAGGGATTTGTGTTCATCGAAATTCACCAATGTGGCATTCAATTGATTAAAATACACTGCTCCAAAAAATTAAGGAAACGCTCAAATTACACATCGGGTCTCAATGACCAGAGCAAATACCAAAATCGTTACTGTACATTTTGTAATTCGTTGACAACAAAATTAAATCTGTCAATGGAAACCAATATCAACAACCGATTCAGGGATCAATTCAAATTCACAGCGAAAATAAAGAAAACAAATGAAATCGCATGCTGTTCCAATTCAAAGTGACTCAGTAGTGTGTATGGCCCCACATGCCTCTATGCACTCCTGACAGCGTCTGGGCATGCTCATGATGAGATGGCCGATGGTGTCCTGGGGGACCTCCTCCCAGACCTGAATCAGGGCACCAGTAAGCTCCTGGAATGTGTGTGGCGCTACTTGGCGGCATCAAATGCACCAATAATCAAATGCACCAATACATAATGCCCCAGAGGTTCTGTACAATGGGTCTGAGGATTTCATCCTGATACCTAACTGCAGTCAGGGTAATGTCGGCTAGCACATGGAGGTAGGTGTGACTCTAAAAATATATGTCTCCCATATATATCCTCATCACTGACCCACCGCCAAACATGTCATGCTAGATGATGTTGCAGGCTCCATAGCGTTCACCATGGCGTCTCCAGACTCTTTCATGTCAGTCACATGTGCTCAGTGTGAACCTGCTCTCATCTGTGAAGAGAACAGGGCACCAATGGCGGACTCTGGTGTTGTCTAGTGAATGCCAATCAAGTGGCACAGTGCTAGGCTGTGAGCACAGGTCCCACCAAAGGACGCCGGGCCCTCATGCCACCCTCATAGAGTTTGTTTATGACAGTTTGGTCAGAAACATGAACACCAGTAGCCCGCTGGAGGTCATTTTGTAGGACGCTGGCAGTGCTCCTCCTGTTCCTCCTCGCACAAAGGAGCAGATACCGGTCCTGCTGCTGGGTTGATGCCCTTCTTTGGCCCTGTCCAGGTGTCCTAGTGCAACGGCCCATCTCCTGATATCTCCTCCAAGCTCTTGAGACTGTATTGGGAGAGACAGCAAACCTTCTTGCAAATGGATGCAGCATCCTGGAGGAGCTGGACTACCTTTGCAATCTAAATGGGCTGCAGGTACCACCTCATTCTACCAGTAGTGACAATGACACTGGGACGAAAAACCGTAGAAGAATCAGTCAGAAAGGAGAAGGAGAGAGCAATTGTCTGTGGCTACCACCGTCAAATCCATTCCCTTTTTGGGGGTTGTCTTGCTGTTTCCTGAAAGTGCACCTGTTTCCTGAAAGTGCACCTGTTGTCACTTTCATTTGCCAATGCTTCTTAACTGGTCAGATTGATATTCCTGAAGTGTAATTGACTTATTAATACTGTGATGATACAGTGAGCAGTATAGATTCCTGGGTGTTTCAAAATCATAATGTGTAGTGTATATAAGAGGAAACTGAACCCCAGGGTGCTGTACCTTGCGCCTGTTGTGCAGGAGGAGTAGGTAAAGTGCAGGGGCTTCAGCGTGTGCTCCAGCAGGGTGCTGGCCAAAGGGATGGCATGTGCTCCAGAGGGGGCGTTACTGTACTCCAGACTGGAAGGGAGCTTGTGATTCACTAGAATATAAAGTGACCTGTAGTACCCTGACAGAAACACAGAAGCAGTCATTAGGTTACATCCAGCAGAGGTGAGCGGAGGGTCAGCGAAATACACCTAACATTGCAGTCAAAATACAGAATTTATTTTAAAATTAAAATAAAAAACAGATGAGAACAAATCCAGATAAACTATAAAAAAACTGAATTAACACTCAAAATTGCAGATATAAATATCCACACTGTGTTAGTAGGAGGAGTCAATAACAATATGTAGAGCAGAACACAGTAGATGTGAAGTGTAGGGAGAGGCACAGAGAGGGAGAAAAAGAAAAAAAAACAAGACATCAAATTCAACAGGGCTTAAAATACTTTTGTTTAGAGATGTGCCAATACCACTTTTTTATGAAACCAATACAAGTACTGAGTGTTTCATTTTGGGTACTTGACTTGCTGATACGAGTACCGATACAAGTATTTTTAACTATGCCAAATGTCACTCATCAAGCTAAAATCTGCTACGCCCTTAGATGTTTATCAGCCAACTTTCCCCAATTCAAATATAGAAAATGAAATGCTTTTACAAAATTCAAAAGAACAAGAATATGTAATATTTATTACTAATGATGTCAATAGTTTACGTCTCCTTACCTAATTAGCTACAGTGAGAGAAACACGTTTGTGAAAGCGAATGCAAGAGCCATAAGTTTGTGTTCGCATTTGCAATGCAGAAGTGTTGTGTAAAATGAGGTCGGTTTTTAAGTGACTTTCCCCAAACATGGCCAATCAAATAATATTCTGTTAAAGTATTTTATTCATTATAAATCGGTATACAATTATAGCTGTACTATCGCTGTAAATTAGTGAACAAAATATGAATAGGCTACATTGTTTTTCATTTAAGGTATATTTCTTAACGTTAGTATGTCATAACTAACTTGCACTATCAATATTTGCTGAGTGGTACTTACAGCAATTACATGGGGAATTGTTACTAAGCCAGATTAAACAACAATAGTAGCAAGACTCCCAGTACCTCTCTGGACCATATAGTGCAAAATCTGCTCGATTAACGATGCTACAAGATGAACGTCTTGAAGGACAGGAGAATAGGTTTTCTCTGAAGAAAATATCTCCAGCATCCTCATTGGAACAGCAACATTTAAACTGTCATCCTTGCAACATTGCAGCAACCTAAAGGAGACATGGAAAATTGGTGAACTAACATTGTAGTGAACCCTTAAACTGGTTCATTAAAGCATCATCGGTGTAGGGTGAAGTTGCCCAAAGATCTTCTTGAATCAGCTTAGAAATGTTTCTAATAATAATTAGGGATAAGGTGAAGTTGTGAATGACAGGTGTCCATTACCTGCAGCAGAAGCCCAGAACCCGTTTGATCTGAAAGACACATGTGTGCCTCTCTGGTCCAGCCAACAGTTTCACAAACTGACCATTGTATTTCACTAGGTTCTGACAAATCCAGATCTGCCAAACACACAAGTTTATCAGGTTCCCACATGCAAGACAGACACTGATTTTTCACTTGTTCAACAAACATGTTTGCAAAATAAACGCTTGGTGCTCACCAATCTTTGTGAATCCTCACTCTGTCTGTAGAAAAATAAGAGTCGTCTAGTTAAGAGACTGAGGCTGGCAGCGTCACAAATTGGCGGCCCACTTCCTGACTGAGCTTGGCAGACACAGTGGTCAAAGCTTCCTCTTTGAATGGCATACTGTAAATAAAACAGGTCAAAAAAACACAATTATGCCCATTTTTTTAAATCGCATTGCAATTTGGGTGGAGGCTTGTTCAAATGCATAATGGAGATTCATCACCCTATTGCCTCCAGATGACTACTATCCCTTAGTTTACAATATTTAGTAGATTTCAAATTTTAAAGATTGTTTGAGAATGACCTAGTGTAGGCCATATCTAAAGATCTATAACATGGAGAAGTGTTAAGTGTGTTGTGGACAAATAACAGACCAATGCAATTTCACCAACGATGATTTGCAGTATATTTTTTTGTGTATTTGAGAAATATACAGTCTGCAATCCATAAACTTAAAGTGAAACTGACAGCATTTAACTACTTAGATTTGACATAAACAGACATACACTAGCGTTCAGGAGTTTGGGGTCACCCAGGAATATTCATGTGTTTTGATAGAAATTGACACCTTGATTCAGGAAGGGGGCATTAAATTGATAAAAAATTATAGGCAAAAATGTTTTAATTACTTTTGATCGAGAATATTTAATTATTAGGACACTGCAGTAATGGTTGCTGAAAATGTTGCTTTGCAGTTGTGTAAGAATGATTTTATCAGTCATTTCCAACAGTGATAGACATTTTAACACTCGTAATGTCTTAATGCAGCCTTGGTGAATGAAAGTATACATTTTTGTAAAACCTGAACGTTTCTGGGAACCCCAAACATTTTAACGAAAGGTGCTGTATAATATATATTTGATATGCTCTAAAACTAGCCTCATGAGGTTATGGAATTCCATGATGTAGAGTAAGGCAGTATAAAAAAGGAAGTATAAATTGCAGTTAGACTGAGGAACAGGGAAGAAATTTCTATGAAAGTATTGAACCTTAACATGCATGATGATAACTATCTGATCGCTTGACACCATGTTTGTCTGGAGGTGTGAAATATTTAAACACATTCTAATACAATTTCATGTTGTTAAAATGCTGTCAGTCCCACTTAATTTAAGACAAAAAGATGCATCTTCATAAAAACAGAAAAACATCATCACATTATGTCATACTTAGTGACCAAGAACACTAAGCCCTCAAATATTTTTCCCTTTCTATGACAGTGGAAAGTTCATAAGAGAGAAAAAGTATTTGTAACAAATAGTAAATAATTCACAGAAACTCAGAAGCATCAATGACATAAAAAATAACATTTTACTGTATAGCACCCACACCCAGCTAAACTTTCAGTTTTCAAAAAAGATGTCCAAAGTCAGTAAGTCACATATTTTTGCAACTTAAGCTCTTCCCTCTTTTTATGATTTACCATGCTAAATATTCATCTTACATATTACAAAAACTGTTTGCATCAGGTGATCATTTGGGAAGGTAGCTTTTTGGGAGAATATCAATCTAAAAGGTTTTCTCCCGATGGGCGAAAGCAAAATTATTGCTTTGCTTGTCATGTGAATTAAATAGTTGATCAACTTTTAAGATAAATTATGATCTGCTTTATCAATCAGCCTTGTGTTTAAACAGGTAAATTTGTAACCAGTGTTGTATGTATATTATATTTTTTCGGGCCATCGTCCGATTCGTCCCATAAATGTCTTTGTTATGAAAACACAGTTATGAATTGTCCCAGACATATTTTCTATCGTCCCTGGGATGACGCCATGTATTTTGAGCTCTGTACATGTGAAGAATTTCCCATGCAATACACATTTCTCCTGGGCTGTTTGCAAAGCCCGAGGTGGGATGTTTCAAATTCTTCTTGTGCGCTACCTCCGGAGATTGTGTGGAATTCGAGAGAAACCGGCAAGTTTACACAGTACAATTTTGTCTCGTTCCGAGCTGTGCTCAGCGTAAACAGCTGGTTGAGTCGTACTGAGCCGTAGTCCAGTTTTAACACTCCAGGTACATGCAGCTCCCTGTCAATAACCAGGGTTCAATCTTACTCCCCATAATGACCAGTGACCACTGTCAGAAAAGGCACTGAAAACTAACAAAAATATTTAAGGAGAGTCCACTATCCTTTAGAAAAAACTAGCAAACTCTAAGTAAATGACTTTCCTGTCTATTTAGCTAGCTAAATGGATAAGTTACTTAGACTTCAACCAAATGTGTTTTAAAAAGCCCGTAGTACATCAGCAGTTGTTACAAAGTGCTTTGACAGATACCCGGCCTAAACTACTGTAGTCTATTAGCCAGTTTCTGACTAACATGGGATCACTTCCCTCGCAAGTTTAACTGTGTTAACATTCCTTGCTTTATGCAAAATGTGTCTTTGTTGAATGTGAAAGACTGCATCATTCGGAATAACGAGAAACAGCAAATGTTGTAGCATTCCTTGACTTACAACCTAACAGCAACCTACCAACCAATATATTGGCAATTTTCACTTAAATATGTACTGTAGTGGTTTAACCTTCCAGCCATCATCCTGCCAACAAAGTCTTACCCTACAGCAGTGGTTCTTAAACCTCTCCTGGGGACCCACAGCCATTCCATTTTTTAGATTTAACTCATCTGAATCAACTAATCATCAAGCCCCTACAGTACCTGTTTATATCAGGTGAGCTAGTTCAGGGCTACAACAAAACTTGAGTTGGCTGTGGGTCCCCAGCAGAGGTTTGAGAACCACTGCTCTACATCATTACCAGGGATTGACATTAACACTTGTATGGAAGTTAACAAAATTGTCAGACAATTAGAATTTAGACTGCAAAAAGTTTTTTTTGGGCTGAGACTGAACTAAATAGATTTATCTGCAATTGTGACTTGTGATGTCTTTTTTGTCATTGGTGTGTGTGTGAGACGTGTGCCCTAGATTTAACTTTATGTTCTCAAACACAGTACTGCTCATTTAGACTGAGTACGAGATGGATAGTTAATGTTAGCCGTTGTGATTTAACTGACACACAAGTCTGTTTACAAAGTGCCCATTCGCTGTTAATACTTCATCAGAAAAGTAGTCTAAACTATGCATCTATAAAGGTTGATTTATTGCATACACATAGCGATATTCAAAGTTTTTCTGATGTTTAATAACTGGACAAAACACTTGCGTCTTTTATTCAAATGCGCTTGACGACCAGTGGACGAAAGTGTCAGAAAGAGAGAAGAAACATCAAATTTAGAAGCATTGTGCCAGATAATATTTCTTTAAGGTAATACTTAATCCCATATTACTCTATTTCTGACTGTTTCATTTACATGCATGTATGTTAAGATTTTTAACTGCTTGAAAAGAAAAGTCAGAGTCAAGATAGAAGTAACAGATATTCTCCCCAAAAAGGTGACTTTGTTACAATGGTAACCTTAAAGTGGTGGGTAAAACTTTTGTTGCAGCAGTATACAACTTTATTTCTAACTCAGAATACGTAGCTTATTTGAGAAACGTCCGTCAAACATATTGGCTAAGTAAACTGAGTGACTGGTAGATATTTTTATCTACCTGCCAGTGTGACCAAAATGTTAGTTTTAGCCATGTTGCATATGTGATGGCACTTCACATTGAATTTAAACTTAAGAACAATTTAGTAGGCAGTTTTTTCTAGATGGCCTAATTCCCCGATGATGGCCTTGGTGCAATCACAAAAACTCCTCTCTGAATAGAAATTAAAATGTACTGTTTTACTATAAATTCCCTGTTTTTTATGTGACACAAGGGGAGATATGTATTGCTTGTTTCCTAGAGACACAAATGTTAATCAGAACACTTGAAACTTCAGAGAAGTAGTTTTTGCTACCGGACAAGTTAATCACCAGACTTACTTGTCCAAAGGACAAGTGGCAAATAAAGTTAATGTCAATCCCTGATTACATTTGATGTGAAACTGAATATATTTGTGTATGTTTGAGAGATAAGCATATAGAGGGAAACAGACATGAAAGGCACAGATATTAGGCAGAGCCGGGGCTCACACTCCCGTTGCCAGGGGCCATGCATGTTCCAGAGTCGTGGGCTATACCGTTACACCATACTCTGGCACAAACTGAACAGATTTTAAAATGCTATTATAAAGCTGGTTTTGTACCATAGAACTAAACATTTTTTTTGTTTGATTCATTCCTGCAAAATAATTTCAATTATGTATGAAGTAGACATACTTGCTGTTTTCGGTCATGGTATCCTCGGATATAGGACTGAATAATGATTGCATTCTTCAATCTTCGCCTTTCATCCTTGATTTAGTTGAAAGACAGAGTAAAGTAAATGAGCATTTAGAAGTAAATAATAACACACAAAGATTCTGAGTTTCACAATGACTACCTCTCTTTTTCTCCTTTCTTCTTGTGTCCGGTGTAGGAGACATGCCTTTTCCTCCTAAAAGGCAAAGCAGCTAAGTTAATGCTATATTGACACAGCTAGTAGATAATACATTTGAAGTAGCTACCTAAACAGCACATATCTGCACATCATTGCAGGTTATTACCTTTTTGCTTGCTCCCCCAAGTGAAACCTTGGGTCTTGTTTTGAAATCTCCCTCAAAGCTGAAGCTCATGATTAGATTGTTTTAACCATCTATGACGGATACTTTGTGGGTTTAATTCAGGTCTTTACAAAGTTGATACTACAGCAATCTGAAAAAGAAAGTAAAACCAAAACATTCAAAAGCTGGGCTAGCTGTCTGATACTGACAGCTTGAGGTCTCAGAATACATGTTAATATTAGAGCCAGCTAGCTAACATGACACATCTCAGAGACACTTAAATGCTGCTGTCCAGTAGCCCTTCAGCTAGCTAGTAGCTACACAGTGTCAACACACAGCAGCTTTTGTGGGACATCACAACTACTGCTGGTTTGTATATGGCTTTTATGTACATCATTTATAGACCTAGTTACAATACACTGTCAACCACGATCAGGTTGTATTTTTTAACATGTTAGCACTGTTCTGGGTTTGACTGGACAGTCCTGGAGGTTGTCTAGGCTAACTGACTGGCTAGTGCAGCAGGGTACCCTTCTACTGACTAACATTAGCTAGCTATGTAGGGAAATGACTCAGCAGCTTGTTTTAAAGATACATCGGTAGGTCTTGCTCTTCTCTTCCTGCTTCTTCAAACATGTATTCTACATGAACAGACAGCCTCACAGTTACTGTATTGGTCGGTGCTCGTATCTACCTACACTGTAGCCAAAACTGCTGGCTAACACAGCTACTGATCCAGTTAGCTACTTGGCTACACGGCGGGGCAGGTTCAGCTAACGTTAACTAGTAACACGTAGATAATAATGGCATGTTCATTCTAACGGAAATACACATTTTAAACTAAAATATATTAATTATATGTTCATTATCTTTTAATGGTGATACGACTAACCAAATAAATGATACATACGATTTTTGTGCAATATAACATGAAACAAAGTATCTTGATTGCTAGACAGCTCCTTCTCCCCTTTTTTCTAGAAACAAAACATTAAACTGGTAGCTACACCCGCCTCTTCAGAATACTAAATGCCGATTGGCTACTCGTTTCGATTGCAAAATGCTATTCGCTGAATTCAATGTCAACAAAAATCAATTGTACAACCTCTTCGAGCTTGGACGATGAGCAGTAACAGGAAGCAGATATTCTAGAGTGGAGCAGTATGCTACATGTTTACAATGCAGTGGGCTTCTGAATAGACAATATGGTCATGGTGTAGGCCTACCTTACCTGCTCACGCATACAATCCTAAATACGGATATGAAAACGCTTACAAATATAGGGGTAATTCTACGAAACCGGGGCCCCTTTGCGTCCCTTTGATATATTTGCAAATAAAAAAAAATGTTTTTAAGCTATGTGTGTGTACTTTAAACGTTTCAATACATGTGTTTGTGATTATATCAAAGGAAATTTAGGCAGTAAAAACACTTTATGATCATTAAAACATGCATTTCCTCGTGTACCCTGACAATTGTCTAGTTCTAATGGTTATTAATAAGATAAATGAAGTTATTTAAATTAAAATGAAACAGTAATGTAAAGTTACATTAGTATTTTTAAAATACATATTTCAAGACTGGCATACTAACAATGTATAAAAATATATATATTTAGCTGTGTTCCTAATTTTTCGTCAACCCTTTGATGGAAATCAGCCTGTTATATTCTTGGACTATTCGATTTTTCAAGAAGGACATTATTTGCCTCTTTGGAACAGCATGGCCCAACTACCTTTTTCAGTTTTGCCTTCAGGTTATCTGATGTTTAACAGAGAAGTTCAGAATGTCAACCCTGTAGCCATGAATTAATATAGTAAATCATGTAAATTTAATGTAAAATTATTTTTTAAAACGACTAGAAACCTGTCATCATGTGGTCTCTTAGCTTCAATACTTTACTAGTTATGGTCATTTGACGCCTTAATTGTCAACCCTATTACCTTTTTATGGTAACTGTTGAAATAATGGTAACAATGTGAGAAGAAATACAGAGAGTGAATTACTTAGAAACAGAAATATAGAGATGGGGAAAAAAACAGAATCAGGAAGAAAATGATTGATACCACCTAAAAACCTTCTGTGCAAGAGGCATGGCAGTCAAGGTTGGAGTTAGTAATGTTGTACAACCCCAATTCTGAAAACGTTGGCACAGTATGGAGAATGCAAAAAAACTAACAAAAATAGTCAATCAATCAATCAAATTTAGTTGTCACAAAGTGCTTTGACAGACACCCGGCTCGAGACCCCCAAAAGCAAGCAACACATTTGAAAAAATTCTATTTACCCTGTACTATATATTGAAAACCCATTATTAACACATTATTTGATGTTATACTTTGTGATTTTAATTCATTTTTGAAAATATACATTCATTTCAAATCTGATTACTGCAACAGACACCAACAAAGTTGGGACAGTCAACTTTTTATCACTGTGTAACATCACCTTTTCTTTTAATAACACTTATTAAGCATTTGGGCACTGAAGACACCAGTTAGTTAAGTTTAGCAAGCGGAATCTTCCCCCATTTTACATTTACATTTTAGCTGACGCTCTCATCCAGAGCGACTTACAGTGAATACAGGGACATCTCCCTGGAGCAACGTAGGGTAAATGCCTTGCTCAAAGACACAATTCCCTTTTGCACAGTCGGGAATCGAACCAGCAACCTTCTGACTATAAGTCTGACTCCTTAACCACTGAGCCCTCTGACCCTCCTAACCATCTATTATGCATGTCTTCTGCTGTGCAACTGTTGCCTTATTTTGCACTTCATAATGTGCCACATATTCTCAATCGGAGACAGGTCAGGACAGCAGGCAGGCCAAGCTAGTAGCAGCACTCTCTGCTAACGCAACCATGCACTTGTAATTCTGGGCAAAATGTGGTTTGGTATTGTCCTGCTGGGAAATCCATGAACGTCCCTGAAAACACTTTTCAAAAGTGAATTGGCAACCATTTTGTGGAATGAACCATTCACAGATGCCCAAATTTCATAGTGTGGACAATTCCCAAAATGCTAAAGCTGTTTAGAGTTGTCACAGTAGTTCTATAGGGAAAAAAAGGGCAACCATCTTGACTTTTTGCACATGTGCATATTGTATTTTATTGATTTGTCTCAGCATCAAGATGATGACTATACATATCTGGAAACATGATATGATCTCTGATTTGTCAAAAATATACTGTATTTAGCATGGAAAAATGGACAGACTACATGTGGTGGATCTCGCAACATCTAATATATTCCATTCAAGCCCACATACGTTAAAGCATAAATTCCTGTGCGCTATGAGCTTCTCCCACGCTACCCAGCCAATAATTTGCATAGCAGCAGGGTACGCCTACTCCACTTTTGGGAATGGGGTCAACTCCTATTATGGGAACTCATTCCATGATCCAGGCCGATAAAATATACATTTATTCATACAAAAATCCTACGTCATTCATCATTGTTAACATAGAAGGAATTTAACAAATCGACTACATCATCTGCCCATTGAACATGTTTTTTTCTCAAAACAAGTGTAACAAATTCTATGTGTTACATAGGTAGCTAATTCCCTGCTGCGCAGGACAATTCTGTCACAGTGGCCAGTGTTTGATTCTCGTCATGGCATTTCCAACTATACTTCAAGGGCTAAATACATAGCTTGGGGCAGGGCATACATTTGTACAGTGCTGCCTGGGGTAAGCGAGTAGAAAAGTTGGACTAGTGTACCTTGCCACATCACTCTCCAGCAACTCCTTGTGTGAAGATTGTTGTACCTGTTAGTTCAATTGGAAAGATTTAATTGGCGAATGTGCAATACTGCCACGCATGTACTGACTAAAGACGTCCGTGGCTCAGAGACATTGAGCTTAAAAGGAAAAAATGTGAGTGCCCTCAACCATCCCGCACCTTTTGAGGAATTTCTGACAAGAGGTCAGTGGTAATTTTACATGACCAATTTTGGCAGCTGGGCTACATGTGGTTGGGTGAACCATGTGAGCATCCTTCACCATCCCGCATCTGTCCAGGGAGTTGGGGAGCTGCTGACAAGTCAGGATTAGAGGGATTTGGGGAAAATCACAACAACAACAAAAGGATGGATTGGACAGTGGATTATCTACCTTGCAACACCGCTCTCCTGCGACTTCTTGTGTGCAGATTGGGTGCCTGTAGGTTCAATCGCGGAAGTATAGTTAATGCTCATCCCATTATCACTTAAAGGCTTTTATGATTGATGAGTAGTGTGAAAAGAATTGGCTGGCTCGGCAACATGTGGTTGAATAACCCATTTGAGCATCCTTCATCATCCCGCATCTGTCCACAGATTTGCAAGGCTGCCGACAAGTCAGGGTCAGGGGGAATTGGCCAAAACCAGTTGGGAGGGGAGAAAAATGGGGGGAAAAATATGCAGTCTGTGATTTTGGCCATTGGTTGTAAATGTAGCGCTATTGAGCTAAAACAGTTCCCCAAAAATTGTGTCATGTATTTGTGCTGTCTGTCATGAATTGTGCCCCATGTCATCAAAACAACCCCACTTAAACTTGGAATTTCATGGCTAACTGAGGTATGACAGTGATTCTACTGAGACATTATGTACATAATAATAGCACTTGACACATCCAGGCCAAAAGTTCAAACATTGTTTTGGTTAATTGCCAAGGTCACAGATTGCATCCTTAATTGTAAAACACTTAAAAAACTGTTATTTAGAGGGCTGTATGGCATAGTGGGCTAAGTCGCTGCATTGCAGGACAGTCTTCAGTAGTGGATGAGCAGTTGAAAAGAATTGGCGGTTCAGCAAAATGTGGTTGGATTAACCATGTACACGCCCCTCGCCATCATGCATCTGTTCAAGGATTTGCGGAGCTGCCGACTGACCCTGCATCAGTGGGAATTGGAAGGGGAGAAAAATTGGGAAAATAAAAAAAAACAAGAGAAACTGTTATTCAATCTTATATTGGTTAGTGAAGACATGCATGGAAAGTTGTGCTTAAAGGACCATTCCAGAGTAAATAAAAATAAAAATAAATTTTGGTGAATTCTTCCCGATTTCACAACGGAACTTTTAACTGTAGAAGAAACTCTCGCACGCTGTCTCTGCTAGAGATATCAGGATTTTATTGGCAATGTTTTGGTCCAATGACCTTCAACAGGCATAATATGCATAATAGGCATAATATGAAGAAAACTATTCAGAGCTAACATCACCTGCAACCAATTATAATCAATTATTATCTATAGTAACACCATCAACAAGCAATCACAGTAATCATTATAATGCGACTATCGAACACATCTCATTTAATAGTATAAATACAGAATAATGATAATGATGCGTATTAGTATTTAATTTAGACTGACAAAACAAATCTATAGTGCAGAGTTTAAATTTGTACTACTGCATAACATACAAGAAAAAATCATCATAAAACTAAATTGAGACAATGTTTTTAATGTATCGATACAATAAAATTCTAATATTTTTTATATCTTAAATAGAAGGTCCAAATCTCCTTTAATAACCTTTGTTATTAATTTACCTGTTGAATTTACAAGTATGTCCACAAAGCAGTATCCCTTCTCAGCAAAGCTAATCGGCTATCTTAGCCTTCCATTAGGACTTAGCTAACTTCACATATTTTCTATGAACACTTTCAATGATTACTAGTCACAAAGTAGATTGATACTTATATCACCTATCTACCTAACATTCAAACAGCTATATATGAATGCTATATTCTGTCAACCTTCATTATGGGGGCGCAGATGGCTCAGTGGGTAGGGAGTCAGACTTGTAGTCAGAAGGTTGCCAGCTCGATTCCCGACTGAGCCAAATGTCGTTGTGTCCTTGGGCAAGACACTTTACCCTAATCCCAGGTCGTTGCTGTAAATAGGAAATTGTTCTTAGTCAACTTATCTGGTTAAATAAAGGTTAAATAAAAAACTATATTTATCAGAATTATGCAATGAGTAGTATTCCCGCAAAAACAGTATTATTATCCAAACAACTCATTTCAGGGTCATGATAAAAAAAAGATAACAAAGTCAACTGAGCCCCTCCCCTGTAGTTTTCCAAAATTCTACCAGTGATGTCACTGGTAGAAAATGTGGAAACATACAGTGGATGATTTGAGAACTTCAGAACGCACTGAGGAGGTGTTTTTACTGACTATGATGTCTGAAAAATCACAGGCACAATGATTTCGAGATGTTTAGGGGTCTGGAGTGGCCCTTTAAATCCATACAATGTATTGCTTTAGTGACTTGAGTTCTGTGGTACATTCTATTGTATTTTGACACATACACATAAACATTTCAAATATGCTGAATATCAAGTTTTTAAATGGATCTAAGATAATACAGGTACTTAAAAATGAACAAAGTCCAAGAAATACATTTAAATGCTAAAAATGTAATATAAAATATATATTCTTAGGCTATCCTTTGCAGGCCTTTACCATATAGGTAAAGAAATCTCAGTGATTAATTAAAGGAATTAAAAATAAATCTTTTAAAAGTAGTTTGGATGATCCAGTGGTCTAAGCTGCTCCTCAGACACACGTTCACTGCTGAGGCACAGGTTTAAATCTGCCCCGTTCCTCTTTTCAGCAAAACTCTCTTCTTTATCTGTAGAATATTTTCAAAATGAAATACGGTATAAAAAGCTGTGGAAAGAAAATGTATTCAAAATAAAATGCAAAAAATTTAAAGTATAGAAAAATATGAAGAGATTGCTAATCTGACTAATTAATGGTTCACCACAGAGATCAATGTATCTTTTTAAAGCTGTGCAATATTGTCTAAATGTTTACAGGAATGATGAACTGCCATTTCCCTTCATGAAAAAGGGGTAAGGGCATGTGAGCCCTGTATGAAATGTGTAGAATATTTGACATGGCTAAAATAGAAAAAATATTAAATATTAGTACATTTAGTATGTTTTCTCCCAAATAATAATTTTACTCAATTACTTCTGATTTGTATCACTAAGGACAGTGCTTATAGTTATAAGTTTAGTTATAAATTTACAGAGTATATCTTATAAATTGTATTACAGCTGGCAATGCCACAGGAGATCCCATATCTTGTTTTTATACAAATATATTATAAATCTGCAGTTATACCTCCGAAGTTAGCAAAAGCCCAATATGTTACTTTGTGCCCCTCTATTCTTTGTTAAATTTAAATTGGCTCTTTTTTGCCCAATCCATTCTACTTCTCATTGCTTTTGTGAACAGATTTATATTTAACATATGAATTTGAGATTTTTGTACCCATTTGTTGCTGAAAGTATATCCTACAGACAATAAAGCCATAGACATGTGTATAACTGGTATTGGTTTGCCCCATACTGTCATATAGTTCACACACTGTCATTGTCAAATGAATTGTATATAATGATTTCTCTCAAACGCTAAAATCCTCAGGGCAGGTCCTTTAGTCCTCCCGTTACAATCCGAGAGTCTCTACATTTAGACCACATAATAAAATGTGCATGAAAACTGAGGCTCAAAATGTATTAAAGCTCTTCTAAAATATTACACAATTAACATAGATTTTTGCTACAGATCATTTGCCAGCACGGTGTGATTTGCCAGCACATGTATGATCAGTGACTAATACATAAGCAGTAACTAAAAATCATGCAGCAACCATTGCAGGAAACTGTATTTACTCATGCCATTGAGAGTTCAAACATTTTTAAATGGGCTGTGCCATTATTTAACATTTCCTGACTGTTTAGATTTAGCCTTTTATCATGATATATTACTAGCAGCCATCATGCAGCATACATTCAAGGTCAACGAATCAGCACATTGGTAAGTGTAGAAGTATAAAGACAATAATACCAGACTTACAATTAGGCCATTCATTCACTGAAATCTCTCTTTGATTATCTTTATTAACATATTAAGATAGAATATTTTATCTAGTGTAATTAAATGCAGTGATTTTTGTTAATTTAATAATTTTAAGTTAATAATTTTTGTCATTATTTATTATTATTTTTATTTATTTCAATTTACTAGAAATCTGTGTTTTCCCTGTCACATTTTGAGTCTTTCACTAGCTCCTCTTTGTAATTAGTACATTGTAAAATTGGATTGTCACAAAAATATTCGTCATAAGGCTGTATCAATCAGTTTAGGCTGTTACATTTGAATTTCTTCATTTCATTTTATTTGAGTCATTGACCTTTTTAAATGTTGAAGCTGCATTTTCAAGTCATTAAAATCCCCAAATTAGTA
Organism: Umbra pygmaea; assembly: GCA_016801145.1. NCBI lineage: Eukaryota > Metazoa > Chordata > Actinopteri > Esociformes > Umbridae > Umbra > Umbra pygmaea. Next base: position 22,424 of record JACXGM010004023.1, on the reverse strand, counting down.
TCACAGCACTCTTAAAAACATCAACATTCAGATTGAGGAAGTCTCAGATTATTTATCTTTTATTTAAATACCAGTGGTATTTTCTATGTTTACAGTGTGTCCATAACAACCAGTTTCTAAGATCATTTCTGACAGGTGTCCTAATTGTATTAAATAATAAACATGTTGCTTAACACTTTGACAGGTGCACAATGAATAAATCCCAGTGTAAATTGGAAAAACAGACTTAGATTATTACCTCCACAACACTTCAGGTCGTCAATCAATATGTGCCATCATGGGGAATGGCCCATCTGGCCAGTCATCTAATTTAGAGGACATTTTAAAAGGAAAAGGTACACTGGTTTGAATATCACTTTGTGGTATTGAATATTTTTGTAGGGATCATTAAATAAAATGGTCACCAGCAATCAACACTTTAAGTTACAAAAAGTTGATGGAAATGTACACTTACCAGTTGGAAAGGTGCTTTAATAATGATGATAGGATTGTGGGGATGAAAGGTCTACTGAGCATGTATTGACAATGTGATCAAAAAAATGTATAACTATATGAATTAACAACAACCATTATAATAATAGTAATAACAACAATACTAATGCATGAAACATTTGGGAATTCTTAACCATATCAAATAAATAACAGCCTACTCTTGTTACAACATCTTTTTCCATCTGGAATCATTTTAATTCATTGCCAGCTGCAATTGATTCTTTTTTAATGAGAACTGTAATTTTACCATGAAAGAGAAATATCTGCATTAGTCATATAGTTACAGTGTTGAGTGGTCCATGTCACTATGCTAAAGGACATTGAGAGGAATTATTAATATGCTCTGCAGCCAAACAAAATTGATGGCATGTCCTCAACAAATTAGCCAGCAATATTCAATTTCATGCAGGACATTTAGATATATTGCCACGTTTGCAGAGAAATTAGATCCCTACAAAAAATCATATGCAATTAGATATTGCAAGAATGTGATCTCCCAACTAATGATATCTAGTAATGGAGTCTATCGTCCAAGGTCTTTTTCCAAGTGAAATACTCTCCAATGGATGCGTTCCTCAACAAATTGAATTGCTAAAATGATTATGAGCCACAAATGTGTTTAAAAGCAGTCTAATACATTTCAAGCCTGTGGTCATTTGTGCCAAATTAATTTAATGTATTTATTGCAATAAAAGAGACAGTGCAGGTCCAGTTAAATGGCCTTTTCATAATGAACACATTTACCAAGGATAATTAATATATAAACTCGATTTGTCACATTGATTTGTATTTTACTTAATTGTGAAAGTAATTATGGTGCAAATTAACAGCTTTCAGGAAAGACTGGGGTTTTAGGGTCCGCTTCCATCTCAGGGTGCCATATAAATTTTCCCTCCTGTTGATGTGATGAAAAGGGGCAATAAATCATCGTGATTGGTGCAGGCCAGTGGTAAATGGCTTCATATTTCACTGGGGCTTTAATAGAAATATTCATGTGGCCCCTTAATGAAATTAAAACGGCAGAGGGGACAAAACACATATCAAATGATGTGGCCCTGTTAAGATATTAAAAACAAGAATAAAAGCTAGTTGTTTTTGTAATTCAGAATGCACAGATGCTGTTAATAAATTATAAAAACTGCCAAATTGTGACTGCCTAAACGTTTCCTTAACATATCTCGAGACTTGTCGTAAAAAAAGACAGATGAATTCACGTTCAAGATGTCAAAAGGCGAAAATTATCTGAGGCCTGAGCAAGAAAAAAATCATGTCAAGACTATCCCAAATGCCATTATTTGATTAGCTTTTAAGTTTAGTCATAGGCCTTCTAATTTTGTAGTCACGTAGAGTGGACTCCCATTACATGATTCCACACATCATCCTCAGACTCAGCTATTATTCCGTAATCGGTCATGATATCATCAAGGTTTCCTATTAAACGGTGATCCTTTACTTGAAACTACTCTGTGACTTGTTGATTTCCCCAGAGCAAATAAACGTCTGCGCCGGTCCCAAGAGAGTGGTTAGCTGATGAATTGACAAAAACTAATCAGCTTTATTGGGAGACAGGTTAAGGGCAACAGGGTGTCAATAATTCTCATTTTGACCTCTTCCTCCATTAACTTTAAGTGGCTTATTAGACCAAAAACAACCATCCCCAGAGCTAGGCTATAGGTAGACCTATATTAGGCCCACATAGCTATGCCTAAATGATTCTGGAAAATATATGCTTCATCATTTTCCCACTCAGTTTTTGTCATATTACTATATTAATTTGTTTTCCCCCAACACATGTTCATCTAAATTGATGATACCAGGATCACTTAGCAGACTGGCAGTGTTCTTTTTTCGGGAATTATGTTACCTACATGGTTAATGGATAATGCCTACCTAATTACAACTGCTGAAATACCCTTCAAAGTCAAATAAATCAGATTATTTGTTGTAAGTAATAGTTCATTAATTGCATGCATTTAGTTCAAAAACCCATTGTAGTTGCTTTTAACCTGAATAAAACATCAACATAGCTATAGGTTAATTTACCTGTCATTTGTAGCCTATAGTTCGGTGTGGGTACGGAGTGCGTTGAGGCCGTGCAGAAAACATTAGATATAAGAGGCCTGTTTCGTCTGCAGTTTCGTCGAGTTTGGTTAGTGGAACAAGATGTGCTCTTAATTTATATTTCCCGGTTTTAATTACATTATAATTTCCATTTAAGTGATTTAAAAGAAGTAATTAAACTTCGGGGCTAAAGTTATTTAGTAAGTGCATATAAAACATATTAATTTTATTCCATATAAATTATAAGTAGCCTGGTAGGACATTATATCACAATGGGGTGTGTTTTTTGTGTCCCTGTGGAGTGGGGTTGCGTAAGGGGTGGGCAACTAAAATGTTTAAGAAAATTGTTTCTTTGTTTGGAAGAGCCAATTTCGACGCAATCAATTGGAAATATAGGCAATAATCGTCACATTCTGCATTTTAATTAAATATGTACATACTATGCCTCTAAACACCGATATCTGTTGTATGCTAAATGTATACTGGCCATGTTAATTGCTGTATGACTGTATATATACAACTCATTCAATCATTTTTTTCTAAACTTGACCTGTTCACGAGTTACCCATCGACCCAAAGTGGGACGGTAATTTCTTGGAGAGGTAGCTATGCAATGTGACAATACAACGCACTATAAACAAGTCTTGGATTGACCAATGGGGCAGCCGAATGTCAAGCGGGTGGAACCAATCCCCTATCGAATAGGTATTAGGTGTTATGTAGAGTTTCCCGGCTAGCACTTAAGATCATAACTTTGAGAGGTGGAACGACAACGACCCTTCAACATCGGTTCGATCGACTGTTAAACGTCTGCAACCGACGGGAACACTGGTTCCAATGGAGAAATCTAAAAATTTCCGCATCGATGCGCTTCTGGCTGTTGACCCTCCTAAGGTGCAGACATCCCCGCTGGCGCTAGTAACTTCTTTATCATCCTCTTCAATTTCATCGTCAGGAAGTGTAACAACTTCAGAATTGAACGCCGACTCTTTACGGACTGAAACGCCCTCTCCGCCGAGGATTTCCTCCTGTGGTTTGATTCCTAAACCGGGCTTCTTAAACAGTCCCCACAGTATGGTTGGATTACATCCACAGAGCAGTGCAGGGCTACCTCCCCAGGCTCTCTACGGCCACCCTATGTATACCTACTCCCTTGGGCAGCACCCTGCCCTGTCGTACTCATATCCGCACGGGTCCCACCACCATCATCCCAGCGAATCCCTCAAACTCTCGGCCGGAACCTTTCAGCTTGACCACTGGCTCCGAGTCTCCACTGCGGGAATGATGCTACCAAAAATGCCAGATTTTAATTGTGAGTACTGTGAGTATACCCGATAAACATTTTCTACTTTTTCTAAGTTTGATGCTTACTTTTAGATTAAATTATTTTGGAATGTTTATAAACAATTTAATATTTGTGCTTTACCCATGTGCAAATAAATGCATTTTAGCCTAAAATGATGCATTTAGATTGTTGCTTCATGACTTGTTGGGTAAATGGTCAAGAAATGTTCCCATGAAGTGTCTAGCATGGCAACGAAAAAGGCTGTTTGAGTGAGAAGAGAGAGGGTGAAAGGTTTTCAGAGAGAAACTAAAATGGACAGATAATGGACAGTGGGAAAGTGACAGAGGAGTGTGAAACCCACAGCCAACACACTGTTTGCTCAAAAGGATACTGCCTTTTTGTTCCCGTTCGTTTTAACAAATTTGTACAAAATGAGGTGGCAAATAGCTTCGTTTTCACAGAATTTATATTTTATGGAAATGTGTTAGATGTTGGCCAATAATATTTGGAAACGAAACAAACTCATCTCTTCATTAAAAACATTATTATTCAGGATGAATGATAACCGGCAATTACTAATGTAATTTAATAGCGTAGTTTTCACAGAATGTATATTATATGGTATTGTGTTAGATACTGGCCAATAATATTTTGAAACGGAACTCAGTTCTTCAATAAAATCGCATATAATGTGAATATTTAGAATTAAAGTTAACCGGCAATTACTAATGAGATTTGTTTTCAACCTAAAAGGAATTAAATTGTAGCCTACACTATATATGTTCTCGATTAGGACCAAATATGACCTATATTACCTTGTTTGCAGGCAAATTATTTTGCAAATAGCTTTTTTTTATCAAAGCCTATATCTACTCCAACGGAAGGAATTAAGGCAGTATATGGCAATGTATATGAAACAGTCGTGTTGCCTTGTTTTTTTAAATGACCTTAAGAGCAGCCTATGGAAATGTATTTTACATTTTGTTTTCCAGCTCAGGCCCAGTCAAACTTGCTTGGAAAGTGCAGAAGACCAAGGACTGCATTCACAAGTCAGCAGCTTCTGGAGCTCGAGCATCAATTCAAATTGAATAAGTATCTGTCCAGACCGAAGCGCTTTGAAGTAGCTACGTCATTGATGCTGACGGAAACGCAGGTAAGCACTACCTTTTAAAAAATATCTATATTTCTTTAATAGCCATTGCGACACATAGCAATATTAATATACTTCATACTTTTTGCATGAAAATATCCAACTGTTGTGTGTTTTATGCCAGGTGCCGCTATTGTCCGTTACGCATGGCGTTTACGTCTATGAAGATGTCTTTTATCATGTCATCAATATTTTTTATGTAAAATTTCAGGTAAAAATTTGGTTCCAGAACAGGCGGATGAAGTGGAAACGGAGCAAGAAGGCAAAAGAACAAGCAGCACAGGAGGCCGAAAAACAGAAAAGCAACAAAAACGGCCAGGAGAAATTAGACGGAGAGGAGCAAACGAACTATCAAAAACCGGATTCTGCCAAAAGTAACCGAATAAGAGACTTCAGGGACAGTGACGAGGATGAAGGTGACTTCATGTACAATTCCTCGGACTGCTCATCAGACGAGGAGAGAAACCACACCAGTGATATAAGTCCTCAACCGTGAGAAAGGGACAAGGGATTGTCATTTGAATAACTAGACCTACACTAATGTTACTGGAAATTCCCCCAAAACAGCAGCAGCATGTACAGTAATAAAAACCAAATCACCTGGAAATTCGTAAATGAATTAGATAATTTGGAAAAAACTATATGATCAATGTTTGACTGCGATCCATTGTGAGCAGAATAGAAGCGATATCAGACTTACGTTATAGAATGCAGTATTGAAGTACACTCTGCTATTTGTAACATTGCATGGTTTTATGTGGCATTGTCATCTTTTCACCTAGTTCGTTTAAGACCCTTAAGTTCAGTAGCCTTCAATCACTTGGGTTCTTAACTGATAATCATATTGTTTTGAAATGAACTGAAAATTCTGACAGGACATAGTACTTCTTGCATTTCATATTATTTCATGTTTTCAAACTTTGTGTGGTGTATTACACTCCTGTAATTGTGTTAAAAAGCAGGCAAAATAGCAGAAAAATATTGTGTTTATTTTTATATACTGTATTTATAAATAGGATATACCATTGCATGCTAATTTATTGTTAACCGTCTCCCATGGTACAGACAACACTAAATAAATATGTTTTTTATTAATCCTTGTTTTCTAATGCTGACGCATGTGAATCTATAAAACACAATTGCCTAATACATTTTTGAAGCAATTGCATCCGTTTTGTGCTCATAAAAGTTCCCAAAGGTGTCATTTTGTTGTCCATTTAAGGGAAATCTTTGTTTTGAACTCTTTTCGGGGAAACCTACAAAACATTTTTTCATTCCATCCAGATTGAACCTATTTTCCTTCTAGGTGTATGGTATTTGTCTCCACGTTGAACTATTTCCACTTCTACGGAACCAAAACATTTATATCTAGAACAAAAGGAATTATACTGAAAAACAGAAATGTCAGCCGACTGACAAAAAACTTTTGGAAACCATTTCTTTTTTAAAGTGTAATAAATCGGGTTTGAATCGAAAACATTATCAAATGTGTTATGAACATTTTGGGAAGGGCATATTGTACATTGCGTGCAACCCATAAAAACGACTTTCTTTAAATGATTAGGCCTATATCATGTATAGCCTACTGTAGGCTATATAGCAGATCGAATGACACTGTTTATTTTTTAGCCGACAACAGTAATGAGATTTTTCAAATGTTCATGAATTTGAGCCCATTGCCCGGTCTGGTGTGAAATGTTTTCACAGTCAGACTCGGGAATTGTGGTTGCTCTCCTAGCAAGTTAACACATATTCTAAAGCTTCTAAACAGTGATTCCCATGACCCGAACAGTCAGATCATGAGGATGACAGAATTTCAGAAGGCCTAGGAAGTGTAATAGATACTAACATGTGTAAGCTAAATCCACACACATCAGTTATAATTCAGGTATTTGATTTATGCATTACACGCACCATATGCTTTTTAAATATCAAATAACAGACTAGTCTTCAACAAGGAGCTACACGTAAGCAGGCGGAGCCTTATAGCTAGCAGGCTAATATTACAGCAATAATCTATTTATACACAAAACCTGACGAGCAACTGTTAATCAAAACAAATCAAATTGTTAATAGTATAACATATATGTACATCATCTATCCAAATAAAGTGTTTCCCAATTCCTTTGAATGACCTTCATTTCCCCTTCGCCATATTCTGTCAGCCAATTTATCCATTGGCTCACCTAAGATTCACACTGTGTGGTAGATGCCCGTAGACTCACATGCAGATATGTGTCATTACACTTTTACAATGTGTGATATTTTTACCAGTCAACTTCATGAAAAACATGACTTTATTGCCTTATCCAGTCGGGCCATATGTCTTTTAGTTGCAATTCCACTGAAGCATATATAACCAGATTAATTAAGGCCTACCACAGCCTATTGAAATCCAGTCAGTGAGTTTACGTGGACACTTCTGCTTACTGTATAATTACTGTTTTTTTTATTTTTTTTATTTAACCTTTATTTAACCAGGTGGGCACGTTGAGAACAAATTCTCATTTAAAACGGCGACCTGGCCAAGATAAAGCAAAGGTGCAAGTACAGACAGAGTTACACATGAATACAAATACACAAGAATAACACAAAGGGTAGGGTAAGGGGGAAAGATAGAAAAGTGCAGTTGAATGTGCAGTTGAATGCAGTTG
>JACXGM010004023.1:0-14682 GCA_016801145.1 Umbra pygmaea | reverse complement strand
TGCAGGCAGATACAATGTAATAAGTTAACACTAGTATGACAGTGCAAATGGTAACTGTGCAAATAACAAATAACAATAATGTAATTAAACTAATATAATGTTCAAGTCCGTATATACACAAAGGTGCTTATTTGGAAAATACTAAAGTAACGTTTTAATAAGTCGTTATCCGTTTTTATTTACTGCTCACAATCAATGTGTTGCTTGTTTTTTGTTTTGTTTTTCTGAGAAAGTGTTTTGAAAGTTTTCAGTTTCTGTGTAGCTGTGTTGGTACTAGTTATTGATTGAAGACTAAACCAGTAAATGGATAGTTTACTCAGCTGTGAGGATACTGAGATAGTTAGAGGATAGAGGGATGATTTATCATCCCATCAAAACCTTCTAGTCAGGTGGGATAGGGACACTCTGGGAGGGAGGGTAGGACGCTGGGAACCATAGGGAATGCTGATATGCATTCCAAATTACATCCTATTCCATTTAAAGTATACTAAAGTTATGGAAAAAAGTGCCTTATATAGGGAAGATTATAACATTTAGGACGCAGAGTGTCAGTTTGAATGGAACATCCACCCACCTACATATTGGTTTTTCTATTCTTGTGGGGACCAGAAACCTGAAACTGAATTGAATAACCTTTATCCCTCAACTTAACCAAGCCTTAATACCTAACCCTTATCCATACTCTAAACCTTAACCATCAGCCCAAAATAGTATTTTTCCTGGTGAGAACAACAGGCAAAACAAACATTTGGGGATTCATTTTTCAGGTTTTACTCTCTCCACGGTGACCTTTGGTCCCCATGTGTATTGAAAGACCTTTGCTATCTGAAACGGTGTCGGTGGAACTCAACATTTTAGGAGGCCAATTGCAGGGTCACTCATGGGTCAATACCAAGCTGATGACACGCACTGTGGCTCACCAGTAACAATAACCTGTGTGGTCTTCATGACTCATCCATCTGTTGATCCCTCCATGACAACGTGATTCCCAGGTTATCATTTACCACAGCTAGTGACTATCCAGAACAGATAAGCCTGCCTTCGTCCAAGTCTGGTTAAAGGTTCAGACAACACATACATTGTAATTTTCATGATATTTCTATTCTGATTAATTGGCATATGTAAACATTAGACATTACAAATATACTAGGTCCAGAGCCTGCTGGGTTTTGGTTCTCCCTTATCATTAACTGTACCTACCAGGTGTACCGGGTCTAAATACGACCCAGATTAGAGGGTTGCATTTGAACAATGAAGTGGAACTGGCTTCCGGGGCCAGAGTTGAATAGGGCTGTTAACTACGGTATGCCATTGTGGACATCATTATTTGTTCAGGCGTAGACTACAAAATAAATACAATTTGACATCAAATATGTGGAGGGTGAAGCAAGCGCGTAGGTATGTCTTTGATGTTGAGGGACACATTTTATATTTTTTACAATATATTCTTATGATTGGGGGAAGCACATTTCCTTCTTCTAACATGCTTGCTGCTCACTGTCCTTGGGTTTCTTGAAAGGCACGTTTCAACTAAATGTATTGTTATTAAAATTAACATTGGGATCCTGCGGCCATGGGGTGAAGACAGTTCCACCACTCCCTAGAAGCCTATGTAAGTTCTGGTGGAGAGACTCAGGCTGACCTCAAAGGCCCTCTGTCACCCTCTGGCCAACACAGAGCAGTCCAAGCTTTGTTAATGGAGCTAATTAATAGTAGCAGGCAACAAATGTAACGCAATGACTCTGCTATGCAATGCATCCAGCCAATGTTGTCAGAGACTTTAAATAAAAACCCATTGTTATTCATTCTGATATGTGCTTCATACTTAATATAAGTGAACATGATATTAGACACATCTGTTAGGCTGTTACAAAATTATCCATTCAAGGGTAGAATAAATGACTCAATGTGCCCATCTGATACAAGGTTGTAAACATGGAAGCTTGTGCATCAGATGATGTCCATTTCACACAGCAACGCTAATTACAGATTAGAATGTGACCTATAAAGTTGGCTATGGACAAGCAAATGCCAATCACATACGTTAAGCCATTAATTTCACCCTCCAAAATCCTCCTGCCTAATGTTAGGATATGTTAGCTTTCTACACAAAGGAAAAGTAAATAAACATATAAAATATAGCTGATAATTAACTGGGTGTTTAAAGCCTTGAATAGTGAACCATGTTATACACTCACCTAAAGAATTATTAGGAACACCCGTTCAATTTCTCCTTAATGCAATGATCTACTCAACCAATCACATGGTAGTTGCTTCAATGCATTTAGGGGTGTGGTCCTGGTTAAGACCATGTCCTGAACTCCAAACTGAATGTCAGAATGGGAAAGAAAGGTGATTTAAGCAATTTTGAGTGTGGCATGGTTGTTGGTGCCAGATGGGCCGGTCTGAGTATTTCACAATCTGCTCAGTTACTGGGATTTTCACGCACAACCATTTCTAGGGTTTACAAAGAATGGTGTGAAAAGGGAAAAACATCCAGTATGCGGCAGTCCTGTGGGCGAAAATGCCTTGTTGGTCAGAGGAGAATGGGCCGACTTCTTCAAGCTGATAGAAGGGCAACTTTGACTGAAATAACCACTCGTTACCACCGAGGTATGCAGAAAAGCATTTGTGAAGCCACAACACGCACAACCTTGAGGCGGATGGCCTACAACAGCAGAAGACCCTACCGGGTACCACTCATCTCCACTACAAATGGGAAAAAGAGGCTACAATTTGCAAGAGCACACCAAAATTGGACAGATGAAGACTGGAAAAATGTTGCCTGGTCTGAGGAGTGTCGATTTTTGTTGAGACATTCAGATGGTAGAGTCAGAATTTGGCGTAAACAGAATGAGAACATGGATCCATCACGCCTTGTTACACTGTGCAGGCTAGTGGTGGAGGTGGTGTAATGGTTTGGAGGATGCTTTCTTGGCACACTTTAGGCCCCTTAGTGCCCATTGGGCATTGTTTAAATGCCACGGCCTACCTGAGCATTGTTTCTGACCATGTCCATCCCTTTATAGCCACCATGTACCCATCCTCTGACGGCTACTTCCAGCAGGATAATGCACCATGTCACAAAGTTCAAATCATTTCAAATTGGTTTCTTGAACATGACAATGAGTTCACTGTACTACAATGGCCCCCACAGTCACCAGATCTCAACCCAACAGAGCATCTTTGGGATGTGGTGGAACGGGAGCTTTGTGCCCTGGGGATGTGCATCCCACAAATCTCCATCAACTGCAAGATGCTATCCTATCAATATGGGCCAACATTTCTAAACAATGCTTTCAGCACCTTGTTGAATCAATACCACGTAGAATTAAGGCAGTTCTAAAGGCGAAAGGGGGTCAAACACAGTATTAGCATGGTGTTCCTAATAATCCTTTAGGTGAGTGTAGGCCACTGTATACCACAGTTGAGACAAAACAATTATTTGTACTACTCAATGTCAGTAATTTGTTATATCTATTTCAAGATAGAAATAAGTCACCTCTAGGGTTTGTTGTATATGGCCTTAAGGCTGTATTCATGCACTCTGCAGTGTCATGCATGGCACATTGCTTAGCCGTAGATTATTGTCCATCGTCCACGACCCATTGTGAATATTTGCCTAAATACAGTAGGTATATCCAGGCCATGTAATTGAGATGTACAGTCATGGTAATTTTTTTGATAATTACACAAATATACATTTTGTGATTGTCTTGTTAACACAAGTGAGTGTTGGAGATCACTCTGTCATGCTTATTGAATTAGAAGAACAGACTGGAAGCTTTATAAGGAGGATGGTGCTTGAAATCATTATTCCTCTGTCAACCATGGTTACCTGCAAGTGAACACATGCCATCATCATTGCTTTGCACAAAAAGGGTTTCACAGACAAGGATATTGCTGCTAGTAAAATTGCACCTAAATCAACCATTTATCAGATTATCAAGAACTTCAAGGAGAGAGGTTCAATTGTTGTGAAGAAGGCATCAGGGTGTCCAAGAATGTCCAGCAAGCGCCAGGACCATCTCCTAAAGTTGATTCAGCTGCAAGCCAGTGCAGAACTTGCTCAGAAATGGCAGCAGGCAGGTGTGAGTTCACAGAAGATATTTGGAGGAAGACCTGGTGTCAAGAAGGGCAGAAAAGAAGCCACTTCTCTCCAGGAAAAAAACATCAGGGACAGACTGATATTCTGCAAAAGGGACAGGGATTGGACTGCTGAGGACTGGGGTAAAGCCATTGTCTCAGATGAATCCCCTTTCCGATTGTTTGAGCCATCCAGAAAACACCTTGTCCAAAGAAAACAGTCCTGTGTCATGCCAACAGTAAAGCATCCTGAGACCATTTATGTGTGGTTGTTGCTTCTCAGCCAAGGAAGTGGGCTCACTCACACTTTTGCCTAAGAACACAGCCACGACTAAAGAATGGTACAAACACATTCCCGGAGAGCAACTTCTCCCAACCATCCAAGAACAGTTTGGTGATGACCAATGCCTTTTCCAACATGATGGAGCACCTTGCTATAAGGCAAAATTGATAAGTGGCTCAGAGAAATAAACATCAAAATTTTGGGTCCATGGCCAGGAAACTCCCCAGACCTCAAGCCCATTGAGAAATTGTGGTTGAACTTCAAGAGCCAGGTGGACAAACAAACACCCGCAAATTCTGACAAACTCCAAGCATTGATCAGGCAAGACTAGCCTGCTAGTCAGAAGTGGCCCAAAAGTTAATTGACAGCATGCCAGAGCAGATTGCATGGCTTGAAAAATAAGGGTCAACACTGGAAATATAGACTATTTTGCATAAACTTAGTATAATTGTCAATAAAAGCCTTTGACACCTATGGAATGCTTGTAATTTTACTTCAGTATACCTCAGTAATTACTGACAAAAAGATCTAGGAACATTGAAGCAGCAAACCTTATGGAGACCAATACTGGCATTTTCAGAACATTTGACCACGACTGTCGGTGAAACATCATATATGACAACACACAGGCACTAATGACAATCTTTTATTAACGTCTGTTTAAACATTCAGGCATTGTTTCACACTGCCCCCCAGAGGATACTGTTTGTATAGCCATGGGGCCCAACTGGAAAATTAGCTCATTGTATTGACAAATTGAAAATGCCCTTTCATGAATTCCAGAAGTATAACATATAGGAAATACATTAACATATCATTAGCAATTAAATAAGATTACATTAAAAGGAAACTGTATTATTGCAAAGCACAGAAATCCAATTCTTTACTTGATTAATCCACTATTCATCTGTAACACATTTCAGCAGAAGGCATACCTTTAAAATATGGTAAAAAGACTTACATGGCCTTGTGTACAAATATACAGAAAGATATTTCTTCTGTTATTATATTTCCAAATATGATGTATCAGAAACTCTAAACACATTGTTTTAGCCATGTAAAACATTTCTGCAATAAAGAATGTTTTCTCTGTGCTGTCCTTCCTTCCTCCATGAGTCCCAGTGTTGCGTTACAGTTTCAGTTTGGTGTCTTTGGCCTCCATGGCCATGGTTGCCATCCTGGCCCTCTCTGACAGAAGGCCTGCTTCCTCAGCTGGTTCCTGTGACTGGATATTCTTCAGCAGGAAGTGACTGATGAACAGCTTCAAGCCCTCACGCAGCATTCCAAGCTTGGGAATTCCCGAAATCCTGACAAAGACCGAACACAATGAAAGACAGTGATCAGAGTCTTACTAGTCTAATATCTGCATTTCCAGGTGCTTTCAGGCAAGCCAATCTGGCTTTGATATTATAACCCCATAACAAATTATAAAATCAACCTGAATGTTTTAACATCCTAAAGACTAGGCCTGCACGATTCGGGGAAAAATATGAATCGCATTTTTTTTGTTTTGAATTGATATCACAATTCTCTGCCACGATTTTTCTTTCCCACGGAGTGTAATGCTTATTGCACATATGAACTAGAGATGGGACGATACAGATTCCAGTACTTGGAATAGGTACTCGTACTTGTACTTGTGAAAAAAGCCAGATAATCCCAAGCCGATACTTCCTCCACATTTAAGAGCGTTATGCTGCGCAACGCTTTACAGATTTGCCAATTTTTTTTTCTCAAAGTGCCAAAGAGGGAATAGTATCCTACTGTACAACTTGGTATATAGATAGGCAAGAGTTGTATTGCTCAACCAAGTAACGATTAGAACAACAATACCAATGAACTGGTAAATCTGATTCACTTAAATGTTTCAATGGAAATATAGCTGTATTCCAGCACTATGCATATATTTCATATTGATGATAATGACAGTCTACTTCCTCTTTCAGAGACCAGCTTATAAAGCTGTACAACTGTTACAGCTTTGCTATAAAAAAATAAAGAAAAGCGATTTAAATGGGATAATGCTTAACTGCAATGTGAGGTGATTTGTTGCACACAAAAATAACCACCTAAAATGCATAATCATTCCAAAGACAGAGCCATGTGTTCTTATTATTGAAAAACACTGAATCACAACTCAATTTTCCTCATAGCAATTCTCCAGTAGAGTTCAAATAGCGAAATACGAAATCGCTTTTAATTGCTATTTTCATGTAGCCTAATATCTGCTAAATTATAGGTGCATTTATTAGAATCCTCAAGAAAATGTGCACATTTAAGTACAGGACCGGACGAAGGCTGCAATTTATTAGGCCAGTCACTGCATACTGTAGTGTTGCATGAATTAATGATAAACCTTCAGGAAGGAAAGACAAATGTCGGTTTGCAACACTTCTGGGTGAACAAAATAGTAGAAGTTCTGACATACTAACGATAAGAAATATAACTTCGATGTAGGCTGTAGTCTATTTAGATTTTGTTCAATAGATTACAGTAATAGTACAGCTATAATTGTGTACCTGTTATAATAAAAGATAAAAATGATTTACTTTTCTATATTTGAATGGGCTGATCAACATCTAAGAAATAGCAGATTTTAGCTTGATAAATGTAACATTTGGCATAGTTATTAAATGTACTTGTATCGGTACTCTTATGGGAAAGTACCCAAAATGAAATACTCTGTACTTGTTTTCGTTCCATAGAAAGTGGTATCGGCCCATCCCTAATATGAACCAAAACAAAACAAATTGGCAGTACCAAACAGATTGTTTTAGCACATTGTGCATCACCACAAGCCTGAAAACAAAGAGGCTTCAATGAATAAGGAAAATAAAGTACACAATGGTCATCTTCAAATAGAAAAGTAATTGCTCCTTCATGTCACGAATGTGTAATATGTATTACAAATGTCAATAGTTTACGTCCTTCCTTATAGCATTAATGAGAGAAACACCTTCGTGAAAGCAAATGCAAGAGCATTCTTTTGTCAAGGTATTTGATTGTTTTATTATAAAATCGGTACACAGCTGTACTATATAATATATATATGTATTATATTACAGGCTACTCTGTATTTCCTTTAAGGTATTTTTCTTAACATTAGTTTGTCAGAACTTCTACTATTTTGTTCACCCAGAATTGTTGCAAACTGCCGACATGTCTTTCCTTCGCAGGTAACCAGTAGCCAAAGTTTGTCCGATCCTGCCCTTATGTGCGGGTTTCATTGATAATTCTAATATTGTATGCACGTAGCATTTTATGAATATTAGGCTACATGAAAATAGCAATGAGAAAGCAATTTTGTCATTTCAACTCCATTGGAGAATTTTGACTGCAGTGTTTTTCAATAGGCATGCGTGGCTCAGTCTTTAGTAATGATTATGCATTTTAGGCGGTGGTTGTATGTGCACAAAGCACCTCATATTGCAGGGAAGCATTATCCAACATAAATCGCTTATTTTTTGTAAATAGTAATAAATACATTTTTATAAGCAGCTTTATAAGCTGATCTCTGAGGGCGTTTTCACATACCTCATTTGGTCCGGACCTTCAGACTTTTCAGTTTGGTCTGCACCAAAACTGCAGGTGTAAAAGGTGCCTTTGACCATGGTTCAGATCAAAAGACCAAATTTTGGTCCGATCAAAAATATGGTCTCGGTCCGGCCCAAACTTAACCATGGTTCAGTTCGTTTGCAATATGAAAACACTAGTTGGATGGTCCAGACTTTCGGACCTATTACAGGAAGCACGCCCATCTACTCAGCAATCAAAGGGAGACGCAACACACGTATGTGGTGACGACATGCCGTAGGTACGTCATGAAAAGTTATTTCATGACGCTAGCAAAATCACTATGTGAAATAGGGCTGGGAGGTATACCGGAAAAAACTGTATACCGGTATTCATGTATGTAGCGGTATGCTATATTCGTTACAGGTATTTTTTTCATGTCATTCCGCCAGCTGCAACAACTGAGAATAATCCTATTTTGGAATAAACTGCGCCCCTAAAATCTTAATGCCCACTGCGGGACACACACAAACACACGTGAGAAACAAACACCTGGAAGTTAGATAAAGGGTGGAAAAAAACAATGGAGGGTGCAGGTAGAATTATCCACGCAGCAGCAAGTGAAAATGTGTTGTTAAAAAGGGTGCAACATCTATAGTGTGGACATGGCTTGGTTTAAGATACCGTTTACACGTACACGGACGGTTATTTTGAAAAACTGAGATATTTCCCTCCGTTTGTGCCCTGCGTTTACACGCAAACTGAGAATTCACCCTTGAAAACGATTCTTTCTTAAAACTCCTGCCAAAGTGGAGATTATTTAAAACTCCGTTGGCATGTAAACGAAGGAAAACGGAGGTTTAGGCAGCCGACGTCACAGTATGCGCCAGAACATGCACCTGCGCCAAAAGTGCGACCCATGTTTACATTTTCATTTGGCTATTTTAGGAAATCTGATTGGCTAACGTGGGCTTCAGCCTTTTGTTATACTGCCACCTACACCGTTGGCATGCTCTTGACGGCATATACACGCTTGGTTCTATTAGCGCCTGCACTAAGCCACTCGACCGATGTTCGGCTCGAGTTCAAAGGCTATTTTTCCGTGTCCAGAACCTGTGAAACCAATCTGATTGTCAGAACTATACCAATAGTTAATCTAGTTAAATGACAGTGGGACTTTTTTGTAATTCATAAACCTAAGCAAGTACTGTGGTGGTGCCATGACATGCCACGGTTCAGTACTAAAGCCATAGACAGCGGATAGGCTTGTTTTTTTGTGGTTGCAAAGTTATTTATTAGTATTCCTGCATTTAATAAAGATTTAAAAAATAGCACTACTTTTACTTACTCAGTCTTGTTTAGTGGTGTTCCAACAAAAATCTTAATGAACGAACAAATTAATTTCTTTCAACCCTTTAATTAAAAAATTAAATACCTTTAAATACCGGGATACCGTCAAACATTTGAAAAATATCGGGGTATTAAATTTAAGCCATACCTCCCAGCCCTAATGTGAAACCAAAAAGAACGGGATCAAATATATACAATGTAATTAAACACGAACGTTGGTTCAGACCTACTCAAAAATTTACTCTAACTTTATTTTATTTCTATTGCATTAGTGTGTGATGGAAATGGACACTAGGTATTTAGTTGAGTGGTCACAACCTGGGTATTCAGTCCAAAGATGCATAAAATGGGAAAACAGTTGTGATGTGTTGCTTACCTTCCGAATATACTGGCGAGACTCTCAGGGTCGGTGTCTTTTAAAAGCTTAGTCAACACCTGACGCAGAAACTTGACTGTAGGCTTGTCCAACTCTCCGAATTCTATCACCTAAAAGGAAACAGATGAATAGACTGAGTGGCACCCAAATTAATCACAAGAAAAAGTTAATGACCATTTTCCAAGCTGTTTTAAAGAAAACCAAATAGTTAGACTAATAGACAGACTAAATTAAGGGCGGTGGAAACATTGATCATAAACTGTAACACACAGAGCTCAACAATTTGCAGTTGATAAATTTAGACTTTGTTAACAGCTATGTAACACTGTGTGTCAGACCTTAAATATGGAGAGGGAGAGGCTCTTTCTCTGGAGGAAGCGCGAGACCAGCTGCACCAGGTTGCTGAAGCTCTGGGTGGACAGGTTGGACAGCTCTTTGAATTTGTCCCACAGGCTGAACTGGAAGGTCATCTGGGGAAACGCAGAACACAGGCTTTAACTGCAGGTGTTGGAGACTACCGAAGACCTACAACAACTGTGTGAAAATTGGGGCCACGTGTACCAAGCTGGTCAGGGTTATCAGTGCAGATCTAAGATCAGACCCACCTCCAGCCAATGAGTAATCCTATTCATCATGATCGAAAAGACAAGACATGTCCTGGATCAGCCCACCTAGTACTCTATTCTTCATCAACAAGGGTCCAGTATACGATCCACAATCCGTACCGTGAGGTTAGGATCACATAATCCTGCTGTAGTCTGCTTGTGAAAACCAAACACTCCTGATTCAGATTAGAATAGGAAACGAGGTGTCGTGGGCTTTGTTCTCCTTTCACAGCGCCAACAAATAACCCCAGAAAGGTGAGAGAAACAGTCCCATTGTTTTCTAAACCTGTTTAGCTGAACTGAGGTTCACAGGTGGGTGGCTGTCCTAATCCGAACCCCATGTAACAACCATTACAATATCTGGACCTATCTTCAAACAGAGTGGGAGTGCTGATCTAGAATCACAGAATGCGTCTTCGCCTCTTAAAAGGGAAACACTGATTCTAGAGCAGGTCAGCATTTTAACTATGGCCTTTTCTCTTACCTGAAACCGCCGGTCGTGCTCGCAGAACTTCTCTCCCAGCACGGCGTAGAAGTTATTGAAGCTTTTTTCCTGAAGGCAGATGTCCATTATCACGTGGACAATCTCCCTCTCTTGCTTGTCCTTCAGCCCTAGCCTGCACATGGAACAGAATCCCGTGTCACCTACTGAAATGTGTGTCGACAACTAAATTGGCATGTGATGGCATTTCGGCGACCCAAAAGGGGTGGAATAAATCACAGACCGTATCAGCTTCCCAAAAGCATCCAGGTAATCTTCACTGGTGATGATAACGCAGAAAATATTTTTCCTGATGTCTGTGTTCATTCTCTGCTTCCGGGCTAGGTCCAAGACCTTTGTACTGAACTGAGGGGATGGAGAAAAGAACAAACAACATTATGAACAGGTTACAAACAGACCATTGTAAAAGGAGCTGTGGTATGGATTTGGTGGACCACAATATGTATTAATTATACCAGACAGTGATTATCTGGGAATAGGACCCGATTTGAACGACTGAACTGTGAGCCACTTGAGGCTAAAGGCCTCTGACCGTACCTTCCCTTCTGGAGTGGTCTGTGTTGGTTTGTTGCCCTGGTCACTTATCATGGGGGCGCCGCTCCACGATGAGCCAACGATCCACCAGCGACCCACCTGCTCAGCAGACAGGAGATTCTCCAGAGACACCCTCAGCTTCACATCGCTGCCCCCAGAGATCTTGTGGACCTGAACACAACAGTTATAGTATTCACAATACACTGACATTTCCCTCAAATGTAAATCTAGGGTCAGTCTAGGGGTAGCCTCACACTATCCCTTTACTAAAACCAATAGAGTGCCCCCTGTTGGTTTTAGTAAAAAGCTAAGCTTCTTGTTGTCGAAAAGCCAATGGTAGAAATGTTTCTTTGCTATGCGATGAATGTTATTCAGGTCATGTTATGACAGCTGGAGTGCATTCATTAGTAAGTGTTCATTCAATCAATTCATAATACGTACCAGAGTTCTCTGGAGCTTCCGAAGTCTGTCGACTGGTTCTGGGTCATATCCTGGGATCTTTCTCATATTATTGTTCTTCAGAGCCAACATGGTCTCCATCATGAAGCGCACCTAAAAACGCAAAAAAACATACAGGAGAGTTTGCTTACTATTCATGAATGACGCCCGCTTTGACCGCTCATAATTTCTACTTATAAAACATAACTGCTACTTATAAAATAAAAAAATTACCACATTTCAATGTGTTGGAACCAATCACGTGACGTTTAAGGCAAAAAGAGACATTTGTTGAAAGTAGGTTTGACATATCATACCCTGTTTTCATCATGGAACTTGGGGCCCGCAGCGGTTGATTTTTGCTGGGCCGCAGAGATGAGTTCTTTCAGGGCCAGGGGATCGTCCTTCCGCAGGCCAAAGCCTACGTTCCTCAGCACAAACAGGATCAGTTCCAAGTCTTTTTCGTTGAAGGCCTTCACCAGCATATTTAGGATGTCAAATATCAGGAGGGCATGCACGACTTGGAAGTTGTAGAGGTGCGCCACCATGGCAACCAGATTTTCACACTCCTTGCCTTCACCAGGGTCCTTGTAAACCTCAATGAACTTCCGCACCACCGTTTCCAAGAAATTAGCCCCGACCTGCAAAATTGACACACCTTGTCAAAGGCCAGAGCATAGAAGTAACCGGAAACCTAGAGTTCTTTTGAGTATGTGAAAGTGTGTGTGTGGTCATTTACTGACAGGTGGGGAGTAAACATCCCTGAAAGAGATAACAATGCTAATAGGAAGCCACGGTGTGAATTGCCACTTTCCCATTCATCTGGAGGGGCGGGGGGGTTACTTAAAAAGGGACTCGAGACCCACCGAGCACATACATCAAACAAACCACCTGCTAATGTCCCTTCAGCGGTTAATGGTTACTTCTTTTCGCACATAACAGGCCATTACAAAAGACTCTTCTCTCTGTGCTCTTATCAAATGGGCATACAGGGGTGACTGAAGGTCAACCCAAGGTCTCTTAAGTAAATCTGAGATAATTCCAGCTGCCGAATCCCTTTCCGGGTTGCTGTGCTAACATGCCCACCTCGAGACCGACGGTGTGGTGCAGGATGCTGACGAGCAGAACGTGCTCCATGAGCAACCGGTCAGGCATTAGGGCCGGGGTGACGCAGGCTGCCAGGAGGATGTCGGTCAGGGTGTCGTTCATGTCCTTCCGGCTGGAGCTCATGTACAACTCCTCCAGCTGGCTACTGATAGACGGCAAGTTGGCCTCACTGAGCCTAGGAACGAGAATGAAGCACAGGACAACCACGTTTGAACCAAGATGGATGTCAGAAATAATATCATATAAACATGTAAAGCCTGTCAGAGTAAGAGTGTTGATTTCATTCCATGTGTGCATCATGCAGGACAAGAAAAAGACTAGATTAGTATGGTCACTCTGACACGCTTAACGAACCACAACCCTAAGCATTCTGTAACACTGAAACGTTAAAATAATTGTTTAATAACTCACTATAACTTGAAAACTTGTCTTCTTCGTAATATCATACATAATTTTTTTTTACTCAAACATGTACTGAAGGCAGAAAGATTATTAGTGGTTCAGGCGAATGCCAAATGGAAACATCGAGGAGGCGGGAGTTCAGGAACATTTCAGTCTTCTGTTTTGTGCTTGTGGACTTTCCTCTTCAATTCAGACCACAAGTAGACCAAACTTTAATCCTAACCTTAACCTAACCCTAACCTAAAACTAGCAATAAAATCTGCAGCTAGTTATATTTGTTGAGCTAATTTTATTAAAAAGCTAAACATAAAAAAGGCCAATGCCAGCTTGGGATTTGATCTGACAAACATGTGGTTACTAGTCAAAAGCTATAACCACACTGATAGCATTTCTATTCATTGTCCACTCCAGTTTAAAAATATTCCTGAACTCCCACTTCCTCATTTTGATTGGATATTTGAATGAACCAATCATAATCGTACTGCCCTCAGAACATGTTTGAGTAAGGAAAACTGGTATGTGCACATGACCATTGCAATAGTGGATAAAAACAGTGAAGTGCACATTGGTTTGGCTAAAGGAGCACGTTGAAGGCTCAAAACCCGTACCTGTTCACCAGGCCTTTGACTTGTCGCTTCAGTCTCTCCAGCTCAGCTTTGCGCTTATCGTCCCCAGCGCCACGTAGTTGAGGCGGGACATATCTGCCTGTTGACTGGGAAGCCTATAATTACAGAGCAGCGTTTAATTCTCAGTGTTAATATTCAGGGCTGGCTTCCTGGGCACAGATTAAGCTCAAATGCTCCAGGGCAGTGAAGGGTACATCAACCCTGTGTAAGGTGCCATCTTTGGGATATGATGTTATACGGGTGTACTGACTCTCTGTGGTATTTAAAGATCCCATGGCCCTTATCGTTACAGTAGGGGTGTTAACCCTGGTGTCTTGGACAAATTCCCAATCTGACCCTCATAATCATCCCAAGGTTTTAGTTGGCTGATTCCTCCCCACACCTCCTTAAAAATACTCCCATTTCTGCTAAATTAGAATATGATCTCAGTCAGCTTGCCAGGAAAAATAATTATAAATTATAAAGAGCTGATTATGGATTATAGTGTACATTTATTTGAAGATTCTCTACATGCTTTTTTGGTCCAGTACTAGTATATACAGCGGGCTGCAAAATTTCTGGCACCCTTGACTGGCAATGCACAAACAATACTGTAAAGAATATAAACAATACAATTTTACAGAAAAACTCAATACAAACATGTGAGAAAGACTGTACTTTAAAGTAGGGCTGCAACAACGAATCGATGTCATCGATAAAAATCGATTATTAAAATTGTTGGCAACGCATTTCATTATCGATTCGTTGGGTCTATTTTGTTGCTCGCTGTGTGGTGGAGCTACGTCACTTAAAGAACATTTTTTTTAACTGTCTGACCGAAATCTTCGATATTATGGCAGAACTTCACTTTCAATTCAACA
>JACXGM010004022.1:24407-39677 GCA_016801145.1 Umbra pygmaea | reverse complement strand
TGGAGATAAGTGTGTAAATATCTAATGCGGATGATCTGGTTGTTTTCAGCCCAAGTAGTGCTGGGTTCCTTCCGCGGCTTGCTGTTTGTTTGTTCAGATTACGATGCTGAAAACGAAATCCAATACAATTTTATAAAAATAATGTTGTGTTGATAATGTCCTAATAACGGAGTTCGAACCGCGGCGTTTAAAAACTAGCCTGGAGACGAAGGCTCCAGCATAATATGTAGTATTATACGCAACAGACAAACGAAGCGACCGGCGTAATTTATAAGTTGGACCAATCAACGTGGACCTGGGAAAAGGGAAAATGGAAAGACCCTGCTCTGGAGTAGGAGCTAAAAAGGTTATAGGAACGGCAGTGCGAGGAACTAAATAATCCCGCAATTTCTTCTAAAGGAAACACGAGAAAAAAATGGTTATAGGAACGTTATGTTCTAGGAACTGCAAAAATCCCTGCGGTCGAAAAGCGGCTATAGACAGATTACTACTCCAGGACCAGGGATTTCAGGCCATCCAGTGTAGCTGACAATATAGGATTCAGAGGGCAATCATTGTCCCTGGCCACAGACAAATGGAGAAGGACACCTACAGTAGCGGCTGAGGGGTACTGGTTTTGTATTATGACTTCTATTACCCTCTGAAATATAGCCTCTTTCAGAATGCACTGTCACACTTTTAGCCTAGGGTTCATAACTGTAAAAATTTAAAAGAGGTTGGGCTGAAAGAGAAGCTATAATCAACCGTCCTGGCCTTTGGGACATGAACCACATTTCTCACCTAACACTAGTGATGAAATGTAATTGGATATCTGGCCAACGCCCCTCAAACAGTTGAGCACACAGAACATGGACCAGCTGACTGAGGCAGACTGCATTAGTGTGATGACTGTCTGAAAAGCCATTGTAGTGAAGAACACTGGCTTCCTTCCAAACCTGTAGGACAAATAATAATATTAACACAAGCATACACATGGAATCACACAACATTTGTTTGACCTAAATGGAATTTACAGTACATTGTAGTTACAACATTTCTGAAAACAACACCTATGTCTGTTAGGGCTTAATATTGCCTTATGGCATCTCCAGAGGTGGACATTTACTTGAGTAAAAGTATTTTTCTGAGTAACTCTGAGTTCACAAGTTTTGGGAAGTTCCTACTTAGGACCAAGTTGATCAGGTAAAGGGAGTTCATATCTTAACAATAACCTATAAAACAATTAGAAAGAGTAAAGGAAATTTCAATCATGGACACCAGTAAGATGTGAACTCCTTTTAACTCATTAATTTGGTCTTAAGTAGGGACTTCACAAAACTTGTGAACTCAGAGTTACTCAGAAAAATATTTTTACTCAGTAATTTGTCCACCTCTGTTCATATAAACAACTCTAGTGATTTGAGATAGCTGAAGATTGCAAGGAGCACTGTCCATTTAAATTTCGTAAGACCGTTTTTCCACCTTTTGCTACAGTATCTTTTGTATGCTTGCAATTGGCTTTTTGTGTGAATAAAAGTAAACCTTAGGCCGAGTTTTTAGAAAATGTTTTGAACCAAATAGGCCTACAAGTGTGCTTAACACATAAATAGCCTATACAGACATGGCCAAAAGTATTAGAACCCTTCTACATTTTTCTAAATACTCAAAATGTTCTCTAAATTTAGTAGAATTGCCAAAGGTAAAGTATCTGGAGTCCACTATTCTGTAATTCAATTTAAAACCTTCCTTTGTGAAAATGACCATCTATCCTATACTAGAATTCAGTGATTCACTGAAAGTAATTAACAGAAATGCCTCAAACTCTCTCCTGAGGAAATTACAGTAGATAGTAGTTCACCACAGCACCATCTGTTTGTCACTTAATTTCCATAGTCATGCTCATTATGTTACCTACTCTAATGTTATTTTTGCACTGCCACTTTGAATTATGACTAATCTACCTCTCTATCTTGGACACTATTTGCACTGACTGTACAGTATATTATACCCGCTGTATACTCTTGAGTATCCTGCACTCTGTATTTGAACTTTTTATAACGTCATGTGCAACCATGTGAGTGCCCCTCGCCATCCCACAGATCTGTCCAAGGAGTTGCAGAGCTGCCGACAAGGCAGGGTTAGAGGGAATTGGGAAGGGAGGAAAATGGGTGACAGAAAAATATATACATAAATAAAGAAAATGGCATGGACAAAAATATTGAAACCCTTAACCTAATATTTTGTTACACAGCCTTTGCAGGTAATTATAGAAATCAAGCGCTGTCTGTAGCTCTGAAGGAGATTTCTACATTTGTTGACTAGTAGTTTCGCCCTGTTCTTGAGAAGTTCTCGCCGGTTTGATGTGTGACTTTCCCAACTGCGAGTCTCATCACTGGGCTGTACGTTTCGCTCAAAAATGCCTTGATAGTCTTCTGATCTCATTGTGCCTTGTACAGATTCAAGGCACTCAGTCCCAGAGACAGCAAAGCAACCCCAAAACATCACTTGTCCTCCTCAATGTTTCACAGTAAGGATGGTGTTCATTTCTCTGTAAGCTTCTTTTTTTATTTTATTTTTTCATAAAAGACTGGAGTTGTTGTGATTTACCATAAAGCTCTACTTTGTTTTTATTCTGTCCAAAGTACATTCTCCTATGTGTCCTAATTGTATGCTTTGTTTATGAAAAATAACTGTTATCATTCACATACATTTGAGTAACTTATTTGACATATATCCAGATAGACATGTCATGTAACAATTATATTTACAGTACATGCCTTGTCTAATGGCATCTGTGTTATAGATATATGAATGGATTTCTCTTTCTTTGGCTCATGTGAATCAAAAACCTATTCAAACTACAAACCTTAGTCATAATTCTGAATCATAAAAGCCAAAAACAGCAACTGCAAAAAACAACACTATTGTATAAAAATACTGATGTTAGCTCTGTATGGTTAGCAGTACACTTAATTTATTACAGTACACAAAGCTAATGTAACATGAGCAAGCTCTCTTGTTAACATGACACATAGTAGCTACAAATGTAGGCTACTAAATGTAACAATATAATTTTGTCAGTTATGGTTTTTTCAAGCCCCCAGGGCTCCTAGACCAGTGTGCCAAGTTTGGGGGCCATACCAACAAGTCAACATCAAAATTCTGCACCCATTTCTTACTATATTTCTATATGTTTTTGAAATCCCATTCATTTTTCACTTCCAAAAAGTTTTGGTGTTGTGCTGGATGATGTACATAGTTATTATTTTGTAATTTTCACTTCCTACTTCCTGTCTGTAATGTGTTCAGTAAAAAAGGTGAGCATGTACGGTTCACAAGATAATTGCGCTTGACGCTCTAGATCATCAAAATCAATTAGAGGGTAAAAAGTGGTGGGGAGGTACTTTGAAAAGTACTGGGGAAAATGCCAGCTCGCCACAAATTTGCCAGAGGCTCTGATTCTCCCATTAGAACTGTGGCTTGTCCACATGCATTTTAGTAAACTTTGTGTTTCTCTCTTAGAAGTGTGGTCTTCCTGGGTAGAGAAAAAACTTTTTTCTTGTCTTAACATGGAGCCCATTTTCATTCAGACAGTGATAGATGGTGCGTCTTGAAAGCTTCACCATTCTAACAATTCTTCTCTTTAATGTTGGGTTAATTGTCCTATTGCATCCAAGTCCAGAGATGTTAGCTACAGGCCCATGGGCCTTAAACTTCTTAATAATATTGGCAACACAACCATGCTCACAGGAACATCAAACTCTAGAGATGGTCTTGTAGCCTTTATGTTGACCATGCTTGGCTATTACCTTCTTTCTAACCTCCTTCGATATGGTAAGTCTCTAGTTTTCTTTCTCTTTTCCATGTTCATAGTGAATGTAGAAGGATACTAACATTTTCAGGCCACGTCTGTATGATAATAATAATGATAATAATTGCATTGCATTTGTAAAGCACTTTCCATTATAGAAGAATAATCTCAAAGTGCATAAAAAATTGTTTGACCTAAAATGTACATGCCTTCCAAATATTTGTTATGCAACATGCTCGCTATTCAAACGTAAACGGACTTACCTGTCAGAGAGATGGCCACTAACGATAGACCCGATTAAAACACCTAGGAAGAAGATGGAGGTGGAAAGGGGAACCTTCCATGCATTATCACACACCAACTCCCACTGTGATGAAGGGACATGTCAAACTCTTGAATTATTATTGTTATTTGTATATGTAATGGACATTTGATGCATCAATGGAGGACAACTTATGAGTCTGTCTCCAACAACTTGAATCCACCTTGGAACTCTAGCTGTGTCTTTACAGACGAAACTGGTTAAAAAACATACTCAACAAGATTTACGACTGCATAGACTGCCTACCTCTGACACTATAGTTGATGTGTACTTCTCCGTGCTGAAGGTCCATCCGTCGAGACATCCCTCGGTCTCGTTGTCAAAACCAGATATGGTCGCTGGCATGTTTTTGGACCTCTTGTATCGAGAACACATGCCAGGACCCAGTCCCCTACTTTCCTCTTGAAAAGCCATGCCCAAATTGGGGTCGCCATTCTCACTCGAGTTGGTACGTGGTACTGTGCAGCGGTGTTCTGGTATGTCGGCTAGAAATACCATGATCATTCCCATATATCCGCTAGGAATTGCGCTCAAGCTCAGTAAAATGAATACTGTTATTTGGAACGAACCAAACTCTCCCAGAAATGATATAATTTCGTCATAGTCTCTCATTTTTCACCGATAAAGATCGTTTCACAGGATCCATACACATAAAAATATATTTGACTGCAAATAACCCTTAGCTGATAGCTTCCAAATGGCACGTCTCGTCCTCTTACTCGTATAAAGGATAAAATGTAAATTATGTTTCACGAACCATGTCTACTTCTATCCAATCCAGGTCCAAAATCACAACACAACGAAAATCACAACACAACGTCCTTGGCCTGCCAACTGTCAAATTATCGTTTTTTCCTCATTGTAGAACCGCGTGGCTAGGGACGGTCGTAAAAGTGCAAAGTTTGTACACGTTGAAATGTGTCATAACACTGCCTGTTCTCAGGGTTTAGAAGTTAACTATTTGACGTTAATCTGTGACACCTAATTTTGTATTATGTGTTATGTTATGTGATGTTGAAGCTTTGTCAGCTCAATTCGTAAAACATTTTACCTGGCCGAAGCCTATAGAACCTGTCGGTAGGCCAGGGGCTGTGCACAGGGAGAGTAAAATAGAGTGGAGTTTTGGTAGGTTGCAGTGGTTAGGGATGGATGATATACCTTGTGTTAACATCTCTTATCTTCACTCTGATGTTTGTATATTCATATCTACTCATTATGTTTTTTTCTAATCTTAACCTAAGTGCTAAACATAACTAACACGCCTCCAATGGTTAAGGTTAGTTTTTTCCTAACCTTAACCATTGGAGGCGTGTCAGGGGAGGAAGGGGAGGACCATCCTCCTGAGTAAAAAATTGGATAAGATAATTGTCATAAGATGTTTTTTGTGGTATTCAGTAGGGAAAGCCGCACACTCTGGTAGAAGCTAAAATAGCCGGAGGATGAAAAATCACAATTCTCCTCTCAGCTGTGCTTCCCTCATTTAGAATGTGGAGGCTCGTGGGTCAACCTTCCTTCCATAGACTTACACAGTAATTAAGATGCATACAAGAGGATGTCTTCCAACCAATCATAATTGTTAAAATATGAACTGACATATTTTTCATCCAATGAAAATATCAGAGGATGAACGTAGCTTTACTTGATGTGAAGCTGCAGTGTTGATTTGGTAACGTTACAGGTACAGGCAAATATTTGGTCCCCTACGGGTCCTACGAAGTCTTAAAATAATACAACCTCACTGCTCAAACACTGCCAGCTTGATCCACTAATCTACCCTTCTTACCTCACCCATGGCCTCCTGAACTGAACCCCCTGGTCATCCACCTGCCTTACCTCACCCATGGCCTCCTGAACTGAACCCCCTGGTCATCCACCTGCCTTACCTCACCCATGGCCTCCTGAACTAAACCCCCTGGTCATCCATCCTTCTTACCTCACCCATGGCCTCCTGAAATAGACCTCCTGGTCATCCACCCTCCTTACCTCACCCATGGCATCTTGAACTGAACCTCCAGGTCATCCACCCTCCTTACCTCACCCATGGACTCCTGAACTGATACTCCTGGTCACCCACCCTCCTTACCTCACCCATGGCATACATGTAAACCAACTTCTATTTCCTTCTTTGCCTCACCTGACCACACAGCGGGACAGTAGACCAAGTACCACATGGGGCATGTAGGACCTGTGATGTTGACTGAGATGTCAAGAAATCCACGAACCTTATCCAGTCTTTGCAATCACTGAGTGTATATGTTTTGGCCATGTCTCCTTGATGTCTAGAGCAATACCCTGCATCATAAATTCAAAGCTGACACTCTGAAAATAAAATGTTCTCGTAGGCACCTTCGGGATAATGTAAGGGTACAAATTAACCTTAAGATTCATGTAGTGTTCTTTTGGATAATATAGGTTCAAGAAAGAACCTTAAGGTTTATACTTTAACAGTTGTAGATTTTAGGGTGCTTTGAAGAACCCTTTTTGTAGAAGGGTTCAGTTTGTATCAAAGGGAGGGCTGGCCCCAGGCATAAGCAAACTAAGCGGCTGCTTGGGGCTCCCTGGCCACCAGGGGGCCCCCAATTAAGTGCACAGCTGACTCCGCATGGAAGAAGGGGGCCCCCAAATCTAATTCTGCTTAGGGCCCCCAAAAGGCTCGGCCCAGCACTGATCAAAGGCACACGTTTTAGCTAACACACCAGTTCTCTCAACTCCCTACTATGATATACTTTGGCTAAATAAAAGCCCATTGTAAAAAGGTACTTTGGTTTCTGTGTCCTTGCTTGCACCTACGACCCCATACCTCTTTTGCTAGCATTAACAATACAATGTTATTAGCCTACCTTCACCTTCCATCTTTCTCTCTTTAGTCCCTGTTTGTCCAGTTGGGTGATGCAGTTGTGTGGAACAACTGTCTCTTCAAACACGTGAAACAGGTAAGGCACACCTGTCATGTTTCTACTAAATGCATGTATTGTATTGGGAAGAAGGGAATGTAAGCACTTGTCTCTAACAATAAACTGACATGCTTATGTTGCAACCATAGAAAGGGAATGGATAGAAAGGCCAATAAAATGTAGCAGAATGGTCAGAGAATGACAGGCATTTTGTTGTGTACTAATCGAATGCCCATGTAAAGCAGTTCAATGGCCTTTCTATCCATTCTTTTTCTATGGTTGCAACTCTGAAGGGTTCAGGCAGATTTGTTCAGGCAGCACTACATCCTTAAATAAATGAGAACAAGCATGCTTCCCTTCCACTTTAGTGTTTTACCTGCAAACAATTAAAGAAAGTAGTGATAATGGCTGAGTCTCAATACGCATATTACATATTATGCCAGACTACGATTAGTATTTCCCAAACCATAGTACGCAAATACAGTATGTCAGAAGTCCCCGGATGGTCTACTATTTCAAAGTATGCAACCCTGCATGCTTTTTGGGCTGATATAGCCCACAATCCTTTGCGACACAGAATAGGACGGGTGTCCCGAAGCCGTTCCTTCTTTGGCAGTGTTCAAATGTAAGTATCCAAAAGTTAGGTAAAAATAAACGTGCCATTACATTCGTTTTTTGTTATTGTACCAATATTAAATAAAGTTTAAATGAAAAACGAACAAGTTGTGCCAAATGTTTAATGTTTAAACTTCACAAGCTTCTTCGCTCGTGGAAGTGGTCTAATTTTAGATGCAACATTATGATGTGTTAGTATGTCCCCATGCTAGCATACTCGCTTACTATATACTTAATAGTACGTACTTTTCCACCACCTGCGTAGTGCGTACTTTTAGTATGTAGTATGTAGTATGCATATTGGGATTCAGCCACTGTCTTTTTGCAGACAAATTTACTTGTGCATTGAGCTCTTTAATACATTGGTTTCAACCTAGAATGGTCCGCTACTGAGTCTTAGTGTTGGGAGCCTGGAACTACACCTTATTAAAATGGGTGGTTACAAGGGTAAAGGCTAAGACCCAGATGTTGAAGCAGCCCTGTGTGGATTCTGATGGTACCTGGCTATCACCTTACGTTAGCATTCCATTCATTCTATTCATTTTAGGGGTCACTTTGACCATGAATAAATTTAAAGTGTTTAAAGACTCTATTTGTCCATTGTTTATTTCTAAAGAAATGGGACAATGTATAAAAAGCTCCATTGCCTTGTATCTCAGGTTATGGCCACGTAGCAGCCGTTTTTGTGAAAATATGCCAACTGTTGTGACGTCATGTGCAAAGTATGAATTGTCTTAAATGTATTTGTATCATGTAGCATTAAGATGACCCTTCACTGGAAATAAGGCCGTAGCCCAAACCCTGAAAAACAGCCCCAGACCATTATCCCCCTTCACCATAAGTAGGGTTATCCACATACCTTTGTTCAAACAGTGTATATATAAACTGCTTAAAAAAAGGTAGGGAACACTCAAATCAAACATTGATTCGTGATGATTGAAATACATTAAAGATCAAAATCTTTACTGTACATTTTGTTATTTGAACAAAATTACATCCCAACGGTCAATGGAAACCAAGCCGTTTATACTGGATGATGTTGCAGGCAGCATAGCATTCACCACAGCTTCTCCAGGCTCTTTTACATGTGCTCAGTCTGAACTCACCTGTAAAGCAAAAGGGGCATCAATGGCAGACCTGCCAATTCTGGTGTTCTCTGTCGAATTCCAATGTAACTGCATGCTGCTGGGCTCTGAGCACAGGTTCCACTAGAGGATGTCAGGCCCTCATGCAACCATCATGGAGTCTGTCTGACAGTTTGGTTAGAAACATCCATACCAATAGGTCATTTTGTAGCGCTCTGTCAGTCCTCCTCCTGTTCCTCTTCAAACAAAGGATCAAATACCAGGCCTGCTGCTGGGTTGATGCCCTTCTACAGCCCTGTCCAGGTCTCCTTGTGTAATGGCCCATCTCCTAGTATCTCCTCTATAGAAACTGTACTGGGAGACACAGTAAACCTTCTTGTGACGGCACATATGGATGTGACATCCTGGAGGAGCTGGACTACCTGTGTAACCTGAATGGTTTGCAGGTACCCCCTCATGCTACCAGTGGTGCAAGGACACTAGCAAAATGCTAAACTAGAGAGGAATCAGTCAGTCAGGATAAAAAGAGAGCGATTGTCTGTGACAACCACCATTCCCTTTTTGGGGGTTGTCTTGCTGTTGCTTCTCCAGTGTATCTGTTGTCACTTTCATTTGCACCAAAACAGTTGACATTCTTATGATTGCATGTTCCCTTAATTTTTTTGAGCAGTGTATTTCTTTTTTATTGTTGAGGAGAATCCCTTCAAAGATGGAAGCCACAGTTAACTTTTTCTCGACTGTGAGTAGTAATAAGGTGCATTTCCTTTATAATAATAAATATACAGCTTCAGTTAAAATCAGAATACATATATTTACACAAGAACATGTTCTCTGTATTCATGAGGGGTGAAAAGTACCAACAAATGTACTAAGAATGTGCATTTCTAATGCTGTGGTAGAATGCAAGTAATGTGAGTTTTCTGATTGAAATCATTTTCATTCATCTATATTTTATATTGATCATTGACACAAATAAATGTTTGTAAAGTGCTGTATTGACTGAGCCTATTTTATTATCATGTATTGGATTTGACTTTTTGATGTTAATATATTAAAGCTGATTTTAAAAATCTGACATTTAATCTCATGTTTAAAGCTGCACTATGTAGCATTCCATTCATTTTTCCTGTCCACCCCAATTTTCTGTAGATTTTTAAAACTATTTTTTATTTGTAGGTTTTTACTCAACACAGGAATAAGGGACAATATAACCAATTTCTGTAAATACACATTATTATTTTGTCCATAACATGCATTTGTTTCAAGTTAGAAATTGTGAAATGTCACTTTCACTTTTCCACTGTTGTCTGTATTTTTTATTTTTTATGTTGATATTTTTAACCAATGGATCCAATATGCTAGTTTTTAACGTTTACTATATAGTTTTTGTATTTATTTGTAGCTTTTGAAAAAGGTACATAGTGCAGGTTTAATATTACTAATACTATTATTATTAGGCCTATTATAATTGTATTTATTATTATTCATCATTGGACATAAAAGGTTCCTACAAGAACCTTTAAACCCTGAACGTTTTTTTGAGGCAACTTTAGTGGTTCTGCCGGTGTTGCAATCTGATGAACCCCAAAATGTGAATCCAGGAACCGTTTCTTTTTACAGTGCGACGATCTAGCTTGCTTTGATACAAAATTCTCAAGATGAGTCCATTGCCTCGAGATAAATTAAAACACATTCTCCTGCTCAGACGTTGCATGGATTATTGCCGATGTTTACGTGCCACATAATTGACTGTGCAGCAGGGCTCCAGTTAACTAGATTGTGCTCATCTGATATAGGTCTGACATACAAATAAGATAGCCTACATGATCAATGTGATAGCATGCAGATGTTGTGAAATCAAAGTCTGAGCTTAGAAACGCACCTATCCAAAAGACATCATAAACTGCTTATAAACTACTTCAGATCCCAATCATACCCGTTATTACTTTTGTTTCATTCAGTGCTTATGTGATTGGTTCAATTCGAATTTGTTTTTAAACGCATAATAATGTTTCTGTCTAAACGTAACCAGCACAGATTGTTTTGAGTTTGTTAAATATAACATTTTAAATTATGTTGTTCTCTAAAATGTGCAATGATTATTATTTGTGTTATTAATTACATTATAAATATGTAATATTTTACATAATTACTACCAATAGGCTATGGATTGCCCAAGCATGTTTGTCAGCACATTTGAAATACGCATTATAACAGCAATGGTGTCTCTACTCATTAATTTTCCTGAAATCCCTATCAGGCATAATCAAATATGCATTTCATTTATGCCTAATTGAAGACATTGTTTCTTGCATACCTTAAATTTTCTTAATTGATTACATCTCAAAAAATTTAATTGGCTGTATTTGTGGAATGTAACTACAGTGTAATTATATTGATAAATGTTTAGGATCACACATTCATCTTAAAATATTGAACAAAATGATCTTGCTTCGAAATACTTGCATTGTTTATAGGCGGGTAAAATACCGCTAGATGGCGCAAAGTCATTATAAAGAAAATGTCTGTATATGCTGTGCTGAAACGACATAAAAGGACTATTATTATTTCCATTAGGAACTCAATAATCATTTTTTGTTCCCTATCCTACTAGTTTGTAGAGCCAATTTAAATTCTCTTTACACTGATAGATATATAATTTCAGACTGTCATGTTGGAAACAGTTGTTTCCCATCAAGCTCTGAAGGCCCAGGAGCTGTAAGATTCACAATATATTATGTCCTTCTGAGCCTTATTTCGGACAATTTCTTAATGCTTGATCTGCAACTTCTCTAAGGTGATATGTTTGCACTGTAATCTACAGTGGCTAGTGAAGGTCTACGCAGGTTGCTTGTCTTCACATTCTGCGACCTGTTAAATCTATAACATTTTATGTATTCCTTATCAATTTATACAGCCTACTTCAACGTCAAAGAAATGTAAATACGTTTCTCAAAATAACCAACAAATAATGGGCATTGTATTGATTGTGAGCTAATAATTGGTGGAATCAACCGTTACAGCTGTGAATCCAAGTGAATAAGATTTTACCAATCCCACCTTTGCACCACTCTTGAGGCAAAATATTCATTGTTTTTATACAAAATAATTGCTCAAACTCCGAAAATATATTTTGGAATCATTAATGCGCAGCAATATTAAAACATTGGCAGTGATTTATTCAAGCAGATAAAAGTCAATATAGACTTTTAAATATTATTTATTGTAATTGTCCCACAGAAAAATATAACTCTAACCCATGGTAAAATTTTAAACGACCTTGGTGAGTTTTCCTTAGATTTTATTTTAATTAGCAATACCCCAATGAATGGATGTCTTCAGCAACTTGTGTAGGTTATGTAGAATGTGTGTTTGTGGGGGGGGTGGGGGGGGGGGTTGGGGGGACACTGTAATCCATTTAAATATAATTTTTAAGGCATTTCTATGGTTTCTTCTCTTTCAGGGGAGCAATTGTTCAGTCCACTTGATCATCACTGGTATATCATTGTAGGTCAGTTCTCTCTATACCCATACACTCCCTCAATCCCTCAGTGAACAGCATAACCATGGCAACCACCCTCTGTCCAGTGCCATAATGGTGCCCTCTGACCCATAGAGAGGTGACTTTTGGCCTGCGGGTCATCAGCATGGGTCACGGGGTCAGTACTGGCCAGAGGGGCAGTTAAAGCACTTCACTGATTGGCTATCATTTGCCCTGGAGATAGTCTCATCTATATAATTGGAGTATTGACCAATGGGCCTCTTATACACTGTCCATAATACCTTTTCCACTTCACAGGTATAAAGTGTAATGGGTAAGGTGTTCCACAATGTTTATAGGATTTGTCGATTTTGTTGAATTGCACCTCTTGAATTGAATGTCGGTTTTTGAACTGTGTTCTGCAAAAACAATTTTGCCGTGAGGATACGTTGCTTTTATACAGTGGTGACCTAGCATTATATCCGCTGTGTTTCCAAAGTTTTGTTCCAGCTCAAAACTAAGCCACTAACTTTTGTTCCAAAACAGAGAAAAAATGGTGCATGATGCTTCTGTTCCAAAAGCAGAACGTAAGTTGTTTAACATATTACAAATAAACTAGAGTAAATCCCACACATCCAGCAAGACAAGATACTCAAATCCCAACATGCTGGCTATCTCTACACTAGTAGTTAAGGTACCACAGAGGCCTACAGCCTGAAGGCTGACTCTAGGAAGCAGTGTGATGTCATCCTAGCCTGTCTTCCTCCCTCCTGATGATTCATGCCCCCTGAGCAGATGGCTTGTCAATACCAATATATTAATCTTCCATGGGGATGCAGACAGCCCCCTAGACTGGCTCCCAGCAGAGGTGTTACGAGGCAGAGTGGAGGTATGGAAAGGGGATGAGGTGGAGGTGGTGTAAGACAAAGACAGAGAAACGGAAGACTGATAGAGAAATAGAGTACATGAAAGGAAACTGTACAAACCAAATGAGAGGAGAGAGATTAACACTGGGGTCTGGATAAGGAAACAACGCGGGCTGTATTATCTCCATTACTGTAAGAGTGAAGATGAAGAGTACATTGATCTATTCTCTTTTCAATCCCATTTGTCAAGTATCAAAGGGAGGGTCTTAGAAGTGTACTCCCATTGTGTAAGAAAAGCCTGAACTCAGCAGTATCCCTAACGATAATGGCCAAGTGAACACCAGGCTAAAATGCGTGTCGAATCCATCATTCCCAGCCATCAAATCTCTGGGCTTCTTCAAGGCTGGGATGTCGGAGGACAGTGATTTATTAGGGAGAAAGCCTGTCTTATTTTACTGCAGGAATACAAACCTGTCCTGTACTGACCCCTTTTTGGGTACCAAGCTAGTTAAAACGCTTCCGGTCCGAGCTGACAGTAAGCACGATGGGCGACTCGATAACCATCTCCTCCGTGGCCCATCAACTCCTCATCCATCGGTAGGGATCTGAGGTATTTTTACAAGACCAGCTGAACCTCTGAACCCGCATCCCTCAACTCTGACCAACACCGCATGGCCCAAATTACACTGGGGAGCAACAAACAGCGACCTCCCACCTCACCCCCTTTCTCCTCGCTCATCTGGCTTGGTGTCATCTTTGCTTCCCCTGGGTTGATTGATTTCATTAGCTCCCCTCCTATCGGACGGTTATTAATAGTTTTGCCTGATCTTCTTATGTATCTGTTTGGAATACTAAAGAGGCATCCTCAGGGCTGGCGAAGGCAGAACAAGTAGGTGGGACTATTGGCTTTTCATGGGAAAAGAGGAGAAATACCTGTATTGAATATAAATGGCCACATAGTTTATGAACAACGTTACCTGTTTGCTCTACATTTTTTTTATTACCGTAAACGGTGCACCTGGGATCATACGCACTTTGTTTTATCATGCACACCACGTTCTAAATGTGCACACCCGCTCTAATACTAACTCTTATTAAACTGAAATCAGGCTCTCCTATATCTCTCATTCTGATCTTTCAATACCTGAGTAAATGACTCTGCAGTATTGGACCAGGTATTTGACCAGGATTGGTCCAGTGAACATTGGGGTCTACAGAAATCCTGTTATGCGCTGCACTGTTGAGCACATGCTCTGCATATAATTCAATCGTTTTCCTCTCTTCACGACAGAAAGGTTTTCAACTGGGTCTGCAGAGCATTCAAAGCGTGTGTGGGACTAACTAATGTTGTTTTCCTCTTCAACAAACAAAGGCACGCTTCTCTCACTCTCTCTCTCTTTCTCCCAGTCTGAAAGGATTTGATTCTGACCCATACAAATGAGTAGCCTGAAACCCGCACGCTGTGTGTGTTGTGTGGGCGCCCTGCGTCTGTGCATGCATGTGCTTATGTTTCTTTATATGTGATTCCAGAGAGAGGCAAAAAAACGTTTCCAAGCTCCCTTCCAATTCGGAGGGTTATTTGTCATCTGCAGAGTAAAGGATTTTTAAAAGTCAACCCAGTGCCCACTCCCTCCCTATCCGCCTCTCTTTCCCACTACCCCCTGACACTCGCCTGCTGAGATCGATAGATTATTGATCAACTCTCTCTATCGCCAGCACACCAGACTAATCACCTTAACACCAGCCCAACTCTCGCTTCCTTCATCCATCTCTCCCTCTCTCCATCTCCCTTTGTATCTTCCTCCTCATGCCCCTTTCTCTCTACCTCCCTCTCCTCCATCTCCCTTTCTTCACCTACCTCTCCTCTA
Organism: Umbra pygmaea; assembly: GCA_016801145.1. Lineage (NCBI taxonomy): Eukaryota > Metazoa > Chordata > Actinopteri > Esociformes > Umbridae > Umbra > Umbra pygmaea. The sequence goes on along the minus strand of JACXGM010004022.1, from coordinate 24,756 downwards.
TCTCTTTCTCCACCTTCTCTCCACCTCTATTTCTCCACCTCCCTCACTTCCGTCTTTCTCTCTCCACCTCCGTGTCCCCATCTGTCTTTCTCCACCTCTATTTCTCCACCTCCCTCACTACCATCTTTCTCTCTCCACCTCCGTGTCTCCATCTGTCTTTCTCCACCTCTATTTCTCCACCTCCCACACTACCATCTTTCTCTCTCCACCTCCGTGTCTCCATCTGTCTTTCTCCACCTTTATTTCTCCACCTCCCTCGCTTCCATCTTTCTCTCTCCACCTCCGTGTCTCCATCTGTCTTTCTCCACCTTTATTTCTCCACCTCCCTCGCTTCCATCTTTCTCTCTCC
>JACXGM010004022.1:10415-24307 GCA_016801145.1 Umbra pygmaea | reverse complement strand
TCTTTCTCCACCTTTATTTCTCCACCTCCCTCACTTCCATCTTTCTCTCTCCACCTCCGTGTCTCCATCTGTCTTTCTCCACCTTTATTTCTCCACCTCCCTCACTTCCGTCTTTCTCTCTCCACCTCTGTGTCTCCATCTGTCTTTCTCCACCTCTATTTCTCCACCTCCCTCTCTTCCACCTCTCTTTCTCCCCCTCCTCCATCCCTCTCTCCACCTCCTCTCCTCCATCTCTCTTTCACCACCTCCCTCTCCTAGATCTTTCTCTTATTCTCTCTGTCTTTCTCCAATATACACTTTCAGAAATACCAACAAAATAGTTACAAGCTTAAAGAGCTGAATGATGTTAGTAAATTGATGTGCTAATAGTGGAAGCCAACACAGAATGGATGAGAACGGATGCTGTCTGTATCCCTTTATAAGGCATCATATCTGTATGCCCATGTAGCCAACTGGACATGCTTTATCAAAAAAGAAAATAATTAACTATGGCAAGCATTCATCTCCCTCCCTCCCTCCCTCACCCCTCCCTCCGTCCCTCCGTTTCTCTCTGTCTGTCTTTGTTTGTGGGGAAAATCAATAGGTGAATGAAACAGGCATATTTCTCTGCCTCTCGTTGTAGCTGCCCAGGGGGAGATGTGTGGTGGAGGAGCAGACATGTTGGATTAGGGTGAGGAATTGGGTGAAAAACTAAACAACAACAAACATTTTGGATGTTTACACAATGTTTTTTATTCATCTTCTTAATAAAAGGCTGTGGATGTTGTGTGGGCTGGACATCTAAACATGCCCAGGATCGATACTGGCATGACTGGAGAACATTCAGCATGTTCTAGGCATTCTATTGTATGACTGTATGACTTACACATAATATATTTGCATTATTTTCCAATATATTCATCACTTGAAATTCCCACAGGTCTTTAATAAGTCATTCTGTTCAGTCATACTAGATGCAATCTCCCGTAGGCAGTCTGTTAATAGCTCTTTCAGACTAAGACTCAATTACACAAATTTGACCATGCAAGAGTTCTATGCAGACTCTTTCTTATATGTAAAAGTCATGGCTATTCTTTTCAGCAATGGACCTAGTGATCATAATAGGAAATGACATTGTTACCATGCTAAGCTGTACGTGCTGTGACTTTATGTCCTGTTGCTGGATTCTCACTGTGTTGATACCAATCACAAACATACACAGCATTTGTTCCTGGACAGGGATTGTTTAGAAAAAAACACTGATGTTGTAGTTGCATGCACAGGCTATTTATCGGAGGATGAACTACCATCATTTTGCCAATGCATTGTGGAAATAATACATGATGCCAGCCAACTGATGATAGCCCACAAGGCTGTCACTATAACAGAGTTTTGCATTGGCTCCATTCTGGAACAATAATATTAAATCTTAATTGTTGCTTTTTAAATAGCTTAACTAACTATAAACGCTGACAAAAAACAGTGCAATACTTAATTCATCCCAATCGTCCCTAATCCAAAGCCCGCTGTCCGGTTGCACTTACAAATATAACCCAGAAGTGCTTGGAAAGACTGATCACACCCCACACAAAACCGTCACCCCAGACACTGTAGACCCTCAACAATTTGCATATCACCCCAAACAGGTCAATCACTGATGCCATAGATAGGACTCAGCCCACTCCTGTACTCCTTGTACACACACGACTGTGTGGAGGCATGCAGCTCTAATGCCACCATCACACTTGCTGATGACAGGACGGTGGTGGGCCGGATCACAAAGGATGATAAGTCCCTGTACAGTGCATCCGGAAAGTATTCACAGCACTTCCCTTCTTCCACATTTTGTTATGTTACACCCTTATTCCAAAATTGATTAAATTCATTATTTCCCTCAAAATACTCCAAACAATGTCCCATAATGACAATGTGAAAGAAGTGTGTTTGAAATCTTAGCAAATATATTAAAAATAAAAAACAAATAAAGCAACTGTACATAAGTATTCACAGCCTCTGCTCAATACTTTGTTGAAGCACCTTTGGCAGCAAATACAGCCTCAAGTCTTTTTGAGTATGATGCTACAAGCGTGGTACACCTATTTTTGGGCAGTTTCTCACATTCGTCTTTGCAGGACCTCTCAAATTCAATCAGGTTGGATGGGGAGCGTCGGTGCACAGCCATTTTCAGATCTCTCCAGACATGGTCAATCGGGTTTAAGTCTGGGCTTTGGCTGGGCCACTGAAGGACATTCACAGAGTTGTCCTGTAGCCACTCCTTTGTTATCTTGGCTGTGTGCTTAGGGTCATTTTCCTGTTGGAAGATTAACCTTAGCCCCAGTCTGAGGTACAGAGCAATCTGGAGCAGGAATTCAGCAAGGATGTCTCTGTACATTGGGCATTCATCTTTCCCTCGATCCTGAGTAGTCTCCCAGTTCCTGCCACTGAAAAACATGCCCACAGCATGATGCTCCCACCACTATGCTTAATTGTAGGGATGGTATTTGCCAGGTGATGAGCGGTGCCTGGTTTCCTGCAGAAATAAAGCTTGCCATTCAGGCCATAGAATTCCATCTTTGTTTCATCAGACCAAAGAATTTTGTTTTCTCAGTCTGTCAGGTGCCTTTTGGCAAACTCCAGGAGGGCTCTCATGTGCCTTGTACTAAGGAGTGGCTTTCGTCTGGCCACTCTACCACACAGGCCTGATTGGTGGAGTGCTGCAGAGATGATTGTTCGTCTGGAAGATTCTCCTGTCACCACAGAGAAACACTGGATCTCTGTCAGAGTGCAAGAGCAGTACCCTTCCCCAGATCTGTGCCTTGATACAATCTTGTCTCAGAGGTCTACAGACAATTCCCTGGACTTCATGTCTTGGTTTGTGTTCTGACATGCACTGTTAACTGTGGGACCTTACATAGACAGGTGTGTGCCTTTCCAAATCATGTCCAATCAACTGAATTTACCACAGGTGGACTCCAATTAGGTTGTGGAAACATCACAAGGATGATCAGTAGAAACATGATGCACCTGAGCTCAATTTTGTGTGTCACGGCAAAGGCTCTGAATACTTATATACATGTGCTTTTTTTGTTTTTTATTTTTAATACATTTTCAAACACACTTCTTTTACATTGTCATTATGGGGTATGATTTGTAGAATTGGAGGGAATTAATTAATCTAATCAATTTTGGAATAAGTGTGTAAGATAACAAAATGTAGAAAAAGTGAAGCGCTGTGAATACTTTCTGTATGCACTGTACAGGGAATAGGTAAATGATCGATCACCATGGTGACAAGCCAACAACCTCACCCTGAACATCAACAAAACCAAGGAGCTAATTGTGGTCTACAGGATGCCGAGAAGAGAGCACACCCCCATCCTCATCCATGGGACCGAGGTGAAGCAGGTAGGGAAGTTCAAGTTATTCAGGATCCACATCAACAAAGATCTAACCTGGTCTACACACACAGAACATTTGTGAAGACAGCTCCTCCTCTGACTCAGAGCCCCAAGATTCTCTCCTGTTGTACCATTGAGATCCTGCTCACTGGCTGCATCACAGCCTGGTACCGAAACACCAATGAAGAAGAATGCAGAGCACTAAATAGAGTGGTGTGGTCGCCCAATACATCACAGGGACCAAACACACACCCATCCAGGAGTTCTCCTTCTCATAGTTCCAGAGGAATTCCCAGAGCATGATCAAAGAACACATTCACCCAAACAACAAGTTGTTCAACCTAATGGTAAGAGGTACTGGACTAAAGGACAGTTTCTAACCACAAGCCATAAGACTACTGAATAGCTGAATTGACAAACACAACCCTGGGTAGGTATTGTATACTGTATTAACCCATTGCTCGACCGCTAATCCTGACATTATTCGTGTATATATATTTTTCACTGCTGCTAATCATGTACAGTGCCATTCGTGTATACAAGCCATAAGGCTGTTGATCTAACACATACCCAGGTCAATAGTTTAACTGACACATACCCCTATGCATATACTGTATTACCCTACTGCCCTGCCAATAACTCTAATAACCCTGTGTATACTGCTTATTACTTTTAATCTAGTGTAGTTTGTTTATAGTGCTCCAGTGTGGTACGTTTATATTATGCTATTTTGTTTTTATTATTATACTGAATGATTTGCATCGATGGGGAAAGAATACATATCCAAGACAATCAGTGTTTTTTTGTGCAGCTCAGGGCATGCTGGTTGTTTAGACTATTACGTTGTATACGGACAAAGAAATAAAGTGACACATCTGACCAGACTACACAAGATTTACTTCAGGGTTTCAGAGATTATCCTAGATGTACCCAGTGGCGTCAGACTGGGGGGAAAAGGGTTACTAAGTTTATAGGGTCCTAACATGTAGAGGGGCCCACAAAGGTGGGAATAAAGAGGGGAGGGGCCCTCAGATACAGCCTATGTACAGGGCCCAGAATTTCGTGCTACACTTCTGGATACAACCGTCACTGTGCTAGTGTGAAAGACAACTAAAAGAGTGTACCTTCCACGGAGAACATCCACAACAGAATTTTCACTGTGATATCGTTATTAGGATGCACCCTATCTGACTTATGTCTAGTTATGTCAACAGTCCACTTTCCTGTTGGATAGGGATATCTGCATGATACGTAAAAAATCTTACGAAACAATAAATTTGTACTCGTGTACATTTTCGGAGCCATGAAATTGTAAAGCCGCAGACATTTAAGAAATGTAAAAAAAGTCAGTTTACCTAACTTTAACCACACCTTACATTAATCTTAACCTCAATAACCTATCTTATTATGCATGAAATAAACAATAATTTTAATTGTGACCGATTGGTCTATTATTGGAAATGTTTGATTAGAACGGCATTTCGATACGTACGAAAGATCACATCTGAATGCCCATAACCATAGGTCTGTCTACGTAATGCGGCAAAATTTCCATTACGTACGTTACCCACATATTGCCATCAGAATAGGTACGGAATATAGGAACTGAAAACCTTCCAGGGATCATTTCACTTCTGGGTAACTGATAATATATACATCCTTATTTGTAGGCTCAAGGTTATGAACAGGGTCAATATTTTCAGGTCATGTTGGAGGATCAATCTATCCCCGTTGGGTGTTGTGCTGCTATGTGTGTATAGGTATATCTGACTGTTTGGGCCATGCCTCTGTGTGGAGAAGATAAGAGATTCCCATATTCACTAAACTACACACAGCCAATCAAACAGATAAGCCTCTGGAGGGATGTAGAATGACCTGTGACCTATAGAAACACAGCAGCTAGAGTGTATATTCTCATTGGGATTAAGGAATTGGTATGGTTGGGCCTTTGAATGGGCATGTTGCGATCCACACAGTATACAGTAAGTGTTTAACAATCGTTTGGGTGGAAGCATGGCAGCTTCGCTTTTACACACTACCGGCCCCTCCCCCTCTTTACTGTATATTCATACACACATGCACACATGGAAGAGTGCTCGCTCATAAAAGGGCGTTCACACAAACGCACACTCACCTCCCCGCAGAATTGATTGACTATTCCTTCTCAATCCATCTCTCCCTCAGTTACTTAGCAACCAGTGCCCCAGTAGATCCAAAGGTTGTGGGAGTTTTAGTCCAGTGCATTTTCAGCAAATAAACAAGATATTATTAATATCAATGCCAGACACATCATTTGTGCTACATTAAGGCGGGTTTAATATATGTATTTAGAGAAAGAGATCTGGAAGTATTATCTATTTTTATGCCTGAGGACATATCTGGCACAATAATTGACAGAGAAACCCGTCTTCCACTGCAGCTCATGTTGGCAAAAATGTTATAGCAACATCGGATAAGCAGCTGATTACATAGAATGGAACAATTAAATTTTTTTGTTATTTTGGACTGTAAACAATATAGAATATATAATGCATGCAGGCTATTCACTGTATGCAGGCTTTATCAATGTATTCAACTGTTTAATAAAAAATCGATGTAATGTTTTTTTTTTCATTTGACAACAAATCGATTAGTCAATCAATCAGCCAATCATTCATTCAGCAGATCCATAAATCTGTTAATACAAAGATAGATGAAGGAAAGAAAATTAGGGCCAAAATATGTAATAAAATTGATTGGAGACAACCGGAAAATATGATTATGATACTGATGCTATAATGAAGTGGTTGAAAGATAAAAAGTCTCTCTTGTCTACGTGCTCCGCCTAAAAATGTAATTCATTCAACATCATTAAAATCTATTTTAAAATAGTTAAAATGCACAGTAATAACAATAATAATATGAGGGTGACGAAGAGGATGAAATGGCTGATTAAGCTGATAATGATACATTTAATCCCGAGAAGAAAGTTATACGTAATACCACTATTCACCTCTATATAAATTATATTGTTGCCTTCTTAAACAATTTTGTAAAAACTTGTTTAAAACTATAAACGTTTTGAGATGGGCTTCTGAACCCATATATCCACAAAGAACGATGTAAAAATCTATAAATATACTTTGACCTAAGGAAAAAGAGGACTATACTCTTTTGAAAAATGTACAAGTTTAAAACATGTATTTATTGGTACAATATACTTCAAAGCTATTTTAATAATGCTGAACTAATTTTAATGAATTTGAACAGATCAATCGAATAAATTCGTTTTTGTTTTAATAATGGAATAACTATTTTAAATAAAGATGATACATTTTAAATATGAGAAATATAATATTTCGCAAACGACTTAAATGGTACATGCCTCTTTTTACATCCATATAATATAACATCTATATATTCTATAGTATATTAACGAATATTGAGACAATCGTGTTTTAGGGACTATTTTATTACTGGCCTAAATGTTTCAGGTAAAGATTGAAAACAAGTATCTTGTATTAATAACTATAAGTTATTTATCATTTTGGAAATATGTGTTTTGAAAAAACTAAGAAGAATTGTTGTTAATGCAACCGTTACAAATTACAACGTCTATCTTAGTAGGCCTAATTCATTAGATAGCAACCTATTGTTCAAAGGATCTAGCTACTTCAAATGAGTTGTTTACCTAAAATAGATCCATTTAACAACCTTTGGATTTCTATTCACTGAATATCGATTACCAATTGTATCGATAAGGCCAAGACATAGGCCACCCTTTTCATTATTCTACCCACAGTCCGTCACTCGTTGCATGGCAAGAACAATCGTGTGATGAAAAGCCTTTCCATTTTATATAATGCGCGAACGAATGATAGCCTACATGTGACTATACTTTCCTGACATTTCAAAACACACTTCATATACCATAACCTGGGCGCATACTGTATATATGCATTGTGCATGTATCGTACAGATTTAATTTGATTTAAGCATTAGACCTATAGGACACACACACACTCACACACACACACACACAAGCGTTTTACAATTTTTAAGAAGTTGAATGTAGACAATCTATGCACAAAACCTGGGCTTTACAGAGTTGATTTGCAAAATTAAAAATTGGAGTGGTAGTCACTAAAGCGAATGCGTAAAAAATGTATAATAATTAAGAGCTATGTTTGTGTTGTACAAAATGAACGTTTATTCAGTCTTCTTTTTAGGAACTTGACTTTCCTATTCTTAAGAAACGACCAACACAGCAATGATGTCATATTTCTCACGCAATCCAACGTCTTATTCGAGTAGTTTTCTGAAGCATTTTAGATTTTGATGTTATAGGCATTCAAATCTATATTAGCCCAACCGCTATAACTTTTAAATAATACGGCCTGTTATTCATTTTATGGTTATGTCCAAACATTTTTGCTTGACTTATATTAAGCTCTATAATTGAGATGCTTTCAATATTAATTCCAGGATTAGATATATTTTCCAATTGGAGGAGTTATATTTCACATGATATTATGACCTCAGTTCCTTATCTCAACAGCTAAACTATCCCACAACAGGTGCCCGTAAAACTAGTTGAATTCTGATGTCATGATGCCTGGCAATATAAGGTCACCTGTTATACCATTTGTTCATATAGTCTACAAATGTTGGCATTTTTCCTGATTAATAAATGAATACAAATCCCAATTAAATGCTTTTTCCAAATTTGTATTTAAACGTTTCCGGACGCTATTTCTTATTTCTATAATTTACAGTTCAGTTCTTATTTGATTTAATCTTATTCAATCCAATAAATTATAGGTTATATTTTTAGAAGTTGTGTGGACGATCACCAGAGAAACTAAATTGCAATGCCATCGAGCAATCAACATGTATGTATATTTAACGAAATTACTTTGATACAAATTTATAGTTGCATACATATGGGTAAGTTTTCACAAAATGCTGCACATTTTGAAAAGGTAATTTATATGTATTACAGACATACACAATTTGACTTTTCTATACCCCCTTTTGGTTCTAAGATAATGTGATTTGACCCAATTATATCCTAAGCTCCTCCGGATCTTAAATTGTCTACAGTTATATCTACCGGGGCCTATATAGTTCTTGTCACAACCATACAATCGCATCAGTTTTATAAGTTTCACAAAAGACAGACAAACAGCTAGACGCAAACACACAAACACAAACACACACACTTGGGTCAAAAAGCTAACATCTATCACTAAAGCGCTTCTGAGCCAATTCCCTGGGTGAGCCGTTGTGAATGCCGAGCTAACCGATTCTCTAGCTCTCCAAAATCAATTTATTTCCAATATTGGAGGGTTATCGATACAGGAAGAGTAGGCTAAACTGAGAAGATGCATGCATGTTTTATAGAGGCCACAACTGTGTGACCGGTGAAATGTTAAATACGTATGCATAGCTATCCGCTTAAATGTGTATTAATAGTTAGTAGGTTTAATTATTAATTGAAAATTCTGCCTTATGATAAAATACTGAATAATTCATTTATTTCATATAGCTTATAATGACATCTTTATAATGATTCCCTAGTTTGCTTATATGCGTTGTTTCTTTACAAACTAATTTCTAAATCATAAAAATGTGCTACTATCTGAAGCAGCCCTGTAGAAGTTCCACAATACAGCAACTATAAAACCATGATTTAATGATCAAGTGTTTAAATTATTATTGTTAAATATTATTATTATTATTTTATATTATTTTGATTCGTACTGATAGAAGTATTTTTCTTTTAATCTGAAAACAAATGTATTGCCCGAAATCAGAACAAAATAATGTTATGTGGAACTAAAATGTGTTTAATCCAAAAATCTAAGTTGTATTTTGGGCCAAAGATATAGCTGATCTATCACTAAACCAGCCTGCATTCAGGATCTGGATTGGACGGAAACGAATCGGAAAAGGATATGATACCCATTTGAACGTACGCATTAGGCTCCTAACTTTGTGACCTCTCTACTCTTTCACCCCTCTAACAGGGTCAGGCCACATTAATCTCTGTCAATCAATACATTGATCAGGTTTATCACTAAGCGCATAAATGCCAAACCATTCACTCCGTGGGAAAACAAAGTTTATCGCGAAAGGGCATTTGTGTGCAGAATAAAATAAATGTAATTGTGCTTGCATTGTGAAGAAGTACTCGAGGATATAGGTTGGCACTATTTTATACCCCCCCTCCGCCCCCCAAAAAACACAACAACAAAACAACACAGGTGCTCGAGCCTAAACCTCTCACATATCTTTTTGGTCTGTCAGTAAATCCCACACTATATTGCGCGTAACCATTCACGATTTAAATACTCAGGAGCGCGCTCACATACACACTGACACGCGGCACAGCCAGTTTTCAGTGGAAGCGCTGTTGGACAAGGGATGAGATATAGCAACGAGCGCACAAGACACAGGACATTAAAACAGCCGACGTTGACGAGTGCTTTACGCGATTTTTCCAGAACCTTGGATCAAAAGAAATGATTGACAAAAACCATGTTAGATTTACTGAAGAAAAACTCGAATAAATGGATTGGTTGTGAGACCGTTTCTTAGCCACATATTCTCGCTCCAAGTGGGCGAGAGAGAGGGAGAGTGGGCGCGCTCGCCTGCCTGTGTGTGTGAGTGAAAGGAGCAAGAGGGGGAGTGAGAGAGAAGAAGGGGAGGGAGGTGGGATTGGGAAATATATACTTTCAGTGATGGAACTTACAATGGAAAATCTTGGCAACCTCCACGGCGTCTCACACTCACAGGCGGGAGACCTGATGAGCTCTCGTCAGTCCTCTCATTCACACCGTAACCTCGTTTCTCACGCTCACGGCCGGTCGGCGATGGTTTCCAGCATGGCCTCGATCCTGGACAGCACCGGAGATTACCGGACAGACCCCTCAGGGCTCTCTGGCCACCTTCACCCAGCCATGAGCATGTGTGAGTCCGGGATGAGCTTAAGCAACACCTATACCACTCTGACCCCTCTCCAGCACCTACCTCCCATATCCACGGTCTCCGACAAATTTCACCACCCACATCCACACTCCCACCACCATGCAGCCGCGCACCAACGACTTTCAGCGGGGAATGTTAGCGGTAGCTTTACACTGATGAGAGATGACCACCGGGGGTTGGCGTCTATGGGCAACCTATATGGCCACTACCCCAAAGATATGTCCGGCATGGGCCATGGATCTCTCTCTCCGCTTTCTAACGGCCTCGGTTCGTTGCACAACTCCCAGCAGACGCTCTCAGCCTATGGTCCAGGTGCTCACCTCTCCAATGATGCCAAGATGCTCTCTCCCGTGACAGGCTTCGAATCCCATGCAACGATGCTGTCCAGGAGTGAGGAGCATCTTGCCAGGAGTTTAGGTGGCCATGGGCACGGCATGATCTCCAACCTTAACGGGATGCACCATCCACACAGCCACCTTCACTCCCAGGCCAATGGGGCAGCGATGCTGGCCGAGCGGGAGAGGCACGGCGCCGGGTCCGGCCAGACAGGAGGGTCTGGTGGACAGGCGGAGGAAATCAACACAAAGGAGGTGGCTCAGCGGATAACCGCGGAGCTGAAGCGCTACTCCATTCCCCAGGCCATTTTCGCACAGAGGATCCTATGTCGGTCACAAGGAACCCTGTCAGATCTTCTACGGAACCCCAAGCCGTGGAGTAAACTCAAGTCCGGCAGAGAGACGTTCAGGAGGATGTGGAAGTGGCTGCAGGAGCCTGAGTTTCAGCGGATGTCTGCTCTTCGGTTGGCGGGTAAGATACTGCGGGTCTCACGGCCTTTGCCGTGTGATGTACAGTATGTATTGAACAGTCAATCGAAATCTATTGACGCTTTGCGCTTAAACGCATATGTTCACCCTTATCTCATTTTTTTCTGGTAAGATGAATAGCTATTTGTAAATGTCTTTACAGTATGATATGATGTGAATAACTTATTTTAGTTTAAACACTCATTATGTGATGTTAAATCGCAAGAAAAACGAACACATCAGATTGAAAGACAACGTCAAATGATTCAGCACCATGGACAGTGGAAAAGGGATCTAAACGAGCCATGTAACACGAGTCAGCCAACATGGTAAATCCATGTCATGTTGTTGTTAGACGTTGCAAAGGAAACTATATTTTATCTCTTAAACCTTCATCTTAACATAACTTTTTCACAATATTCTTAAACATCTAGAATTCATGACGCGAGATGGCTGTCCACAATGTCGCAATGTTCCTCTCAAACCCTACAAGTCTGATGTGTGTGGCTTTATCATGTTGTTCTGACCATCGTGAGTCTCTGTAACACACTTGTTCCCGACATGCCACTTGCTTGGTGGTCACACCTTCATATGTGTCCCGCGTGCCATGCCAGCAAGAAGACCAAAGTGTAGTCGCGCGGGAGGAGAGTCCGACACAGGGGCGCGTGACCTCTGGTTGCTGATCAATAAGCGAGTTCCCACTCTCCCCTTTCAAATGTGGCACACTGATCAATATTCGAATTCGACCCGAAAGACAGCTAACCACACGGCTGTAACTGCTTTTAATTTAGGCCTATATGTAGTTAACGTTCTAAAATTAGACTAGATAGCCTACATGTGTCTTTCGTCCACACTGACATCGCTTCGCTTCTAGGACGCTACCTGTTAGATAATGTAGAAATATAAAAGGCTGTCAGGCTTATCCCTTAAGAATAACATTAAAAAAATACAGATAATCTTCTTGCTAAGAACAGGTTTCTCTTTTGCCAAATGTATGGCTGGCAATCATATATACCTGTAGGCCCTAATCCACAAAAAGAGGAAACGGTTCGTGATGGTTTTATACAAGTATTGTCTATTTGATTTGTTTGATTCAATGCCCAATCAGCATTTTCAAAAAGAAGGATATCAATAAAGGTGTATATTTATTGTAAAAATATGTTTTCAGACACCAACAAATACATTATCCTAGACAATTGGTTACATACAGGCGTCCACAAAACTGCACCTTACAGGTTTACATGGGTGGCATTTAAGTGAAAAGGTTGACTCTATTGCCACTCCATAACCACTGAATGCCTACAAGTTACTAAGTCTTTGTTATCCCATTGTGAGTCTGTGGTGTGCATGTGTCATCAAGCATGTATTGAGTTGAAATACAGATCTCACCAAATTCAATTTCCTGTCATCTTATACATTGCAGAGGCTTTAAAACCAGACAAAGTTTTAAGGACTTAGGAAAGTTGTTGGAGATGGTGTTAACTTCCTAATTTTGTACTTATAGGTCATCGTGCATTCATGTCCCTACCACTGATTTCTTTGGACAATCACACTTTTTGTAACTGTGGTCAGATTGCTCAGCGTTTAGGGAGTTAGACTAGTAGTCAGAATGTTGCAGGTTCAACTCCTGGCTATGCCAAATGTCATTGCCCTTGGGCAAGGCACTTCACCCTAAGTTGCTCCAGGGAGAATGTCCCTGTACTTACTGTAAGTCGCTCTAGGTAAGCGCATCTGCTAAATGACTGAAATGAAATGTAGAGGATAATGTTGATAATGGACAATAGTTTTGCTACCCCAAGCTGCAGGCCAGGCCCTTGTTAGAATTTTATGAACTTACATGGCCATAGCCTGGGTTTTACGAGAACATAGTTCAAGGAAGCCTATTGACTAGACACTGTGAAATAGCCAGATAGATTAACTGTAAAGAAATATCAATGGAAAAACGTTACCAGTAATATTTCTGTTATTTTTACAGACATTTCCTTTAAGATAATAACAGAAAGTCATTATAAACACAGTAGATGTCCGTTAAATTTCAGCTGTGTGTGTTAAAGGACATTGACTGTGTTTATAACATATGTTTAGTGTTTGTTGCCAGTACTTTGTACTGTTTTTATAAAAAGGTTTTCTTTTACAGTGTAGCTGTAACCAGCAGCAGTAGTGTGGAGTGTCATTAATAGTGTAGCTCTGTCCTTCCTCTGTTTGTCTGGCTTTACACATAAGAGATCAATACAGCTGCTTCCCAACCCCCACCCTCAACTCACCACTCTCACTTTGCTATTTTTCTCTACCACTCACAGTCTCTCTCACTCACTTTCTCTCTCGTTCTCACTGTCTCACTCCTTCTCACCCCATCTCACTCTGCCACACTTTGTCTCACTCTTTATCTCACTCTGTCTCTCACTTTCACTCACTCTTGTCTCACTCTTGTCAATATCACTCCATATTGCTTTCTCGCTCTCTCACCCTGTCTCACTTTGACTCACCCTCTAACCCTCTCAATTTCACTCTCACCCTCTCATCCTCTCACCCTCTCACCCTCTAACCATCTCACCCTCTAACCCTCTCACCCTCTAACCATCTCACCCTCTCACCCTCTCACCCTCTCACCCTCTCACCCTCTCACCCTCTCACCCTCTCACCCTCTCACCCTCTCACCCTCTCACCCTCTCACCCTCTCACCCTCTCACCCTCTCACCCTCTCACCCTCTCACCCTCTCACCCTCTCACCCTCTCACCCTCT
>JACXGM010004022.1:0-10315 GCA_016801145.1 Umbra pygmaea | reverse complement strand
AGCTCCTTGTGTTTCTACCTACTTATCTGCAGTATCTCACAGAAATATAAGCATCCATCATGACTTCCATGTCCACTGTTCTACTGCCTCACTAGATCAGACATTACAGGACAAAGAGTTACGGGTTAAAGGAGTACCAATAAATCTATTGTGGATATATTAGCAATATGTTTGTCTGGACCCATGTTCTACAAATAATAGTGCTGTGACGAAAATTCAAGAAAATGCTCAATTCTGATCATTGTTAAATTCAACCGATGGTGTAGAACGATTTTCCTTTGTGGGTCATACTTTTGTTTCAGTCCGGCACCAACACAACTGATATAAAATACAAACCTGAATGGAAATCTGAGCAAAGCTGTCAGCTTCTTTATGGCAAGGAAAAGTAGGATTGATAAAGAAAGGTCATAATAAGGAAGATGTTGCATACTCATTTGGGTTAAATGCATTTCTTGGAGGCATTATTTGATGTTATTATGTTTAGGTGCATTACAACGTTATTATTGTGATTAGGAATGTTATCTACAAGTTATTAAAATATCCTTCAGGCATCCCAAACCATTACATGTATGAGACCTATTCCAGAACTAGCACACATGACTCAACATGTGTATTAATATGTGAACAGTAGAATCAGGTGAGCCAATTCTTAACAGTAACAACATTGTGAAACGGCCGCCGGTCCCAGAGAAGAAGTTTGTTTACCACTGATCTACAGAATATTGGGATAACATTTGGAATATCACTATAAATACCCGCAGTTCTATTTGTTGTGGGGGCACACATACCCTGTACCCTGTACAACAAATGCACCTGCCACCCGCCCATCTACACATTCACCCACCCACGCAACCAAGCCCCATTTCACCCCATCTGAACACCCCTGACACACAATGAGCCAGGGTGTGAGATGATTGAAGCTTGGAGAATTTGGGCTTTACTGTATTTCAACAGGCAGACAGAGGTAGGCAATTGAAAGGGTCGATGGAGCCTTTAATAATTGATAAGGATGAGGGAGGAAAGTGGGCAGAAAAGGAGGGAGGAGGAGGAGAGGGGTGTAGGCTTTGTAACAGCCTGGCTTCTGGGTTAGAAAAGTCATACAGTATGTCTGGTAAACAACACATGATCAACCACAGCCCAAACCTAGATGTGCTTACATCATGTGTACATCATGCTATTTTTACACCTGTAGGAAAGCCCACGTCTCAAACACTAAAATCAATGGGTTAGTTTTAAATGCATGGTTAACACTGCCTTCATACTAATATACTCAAACTGTCTAATGGCACCTTTGTATCAACCTGAAAGTCATTTTATGATAAAGCATCCCTTGGAGACATGTATGGCCAAGTAAGCATAGCCATAGCCTGTACAAGACAAAGGAAATGTTTTTGAACAGGGACATAGCGCACGGGGTACAGTATATGTAATGATCCGTTTGTGCTTATGTCAGCAAACACACCTCTATGCAATCCAAGGTTGTGACGTCATATATGTTGCTATGCTTTTTAGGGTATGAAAGGCATGTTCATAGGGGTGTGCAATCACATTGTATTGTGTTTTACTGTATATTTGTGTGTAGGTACGTACGCTTGTATCTGTGCACATGTTTATGTGTATTTGTGTGTGTGTACGTGTGTATGCGTGTGATTGGGTTATAGAGTGTGTCTGCACTTTACATTGTTCAGGCTTATCTGACTCGCTTGGAATCTCTATCGATTTCCTTTCCTCTGCTCCACTCTCTCGCTCGCTCGCTCTCCCTCAGACTCCATCTCTGGCACTGAACCAGCGGCAGCATCCAGCCGAACAAACCCCCCGCATTCCAGGCTCCACCATCAACGGTCCTCCCTGTTACTACAGAACAAACAAAACATGTTTAGTAACACTGCATGAGCCGGAGCACGGATCACCTCCAGCTAGCAATACAAGCCTCGTAGTTTTGGGGAGTCATATGAACGGAATTTAGAATATCGAGAAAATATGTGGGCAACTTCAAAATGAAATTAAAAAAAATCTGGGGTGAGGCTTTTTGTGGTGTTTTGCCCAGAACACAGATGAGATTAGAGGCCTTTAGAGTAGCCAAAATTACCTTTTAGTATGGTATTGAAAGCATCTGCCATTTAGTCAGTGGATGAGGCTTTAACCTTCATATCCACTGATGAGCTGATTAGATGGGACTTTAAACTTCATATGCACCGATGAGCGGGCCAGCTGGGTGGGCTTTTCAAATTCATTAACTGATCTTTGCCGATGATTTGGTTCAATTCATGTCATAGAAAGATGAATGTAAATGTTCAACACACTTGACTTTTTAAATGGTTGGTGCGGTTAAAGGAATGTCCACGCCTCGCAGAATCCATGATGCGACATTTTATATAAATAGGATCCATTTCTAACTTTCTCTCTGGTCCAGAGTTATCGCACACGTTCCTTACAAGTACTTCCTAAATCCTCTCTCTGTCATGTCTGCATCTGACCTGGAAACCAATACCTGATTAAGTGGTCAGGGGGATGTCAGTTTGTCAGTAGGCTAGTGGAATAGTTTAATCCTTTTCAGGTTAGAAGTCCTTCATCGAAGATAGGCCTATGTGTCCTACCCTGAAAGACTTCTAAAATGTACTGTACAATCTATCAAAATGATTCGTTTTTTCAAAAAATGTAAATCATACCTTTCAAAAAGTAAATTCTTCTCATTGTTTGTGCGTTTTTATAAAAGTAATTCCTGTTTTTTTCAAGACTATAATTGTATATAGGTCTATTTTTTTCAGGGTGCACACACAAAATTAACGCATTTTGCTTAAAGCGGCATGAGTGAGTAGGCTTTGGGAGAACAGTGTGATATAGGCGCATTTTCTTGTAGGCCTATGTTCAACTCGCCTTCTCTTGTCCATTACCTTTGAAGTTTTTACATAGGTAGAATGGAGGGAGTGGGAAGGAAATTCGTTAGAAAACCCTTCGTGTGTGAGGCGCTGTCTATGGTCCTGATTCTGAATCTGTTCAACTGTTGAAGCGCTTTTAATGAAACATTCTCTCACGTGGCAAGGCGCTCTCCGTGGTTCGGAAATGACATGACAATTAGAATTTACAAAAATAACAATCTACATACAGTATAGTATATTTCATATTGTGAGGAAAGAAATAACGGCAAAAGCAATGAAACGTTTATTAAATACTGAATACGGTAAGTATTCTTCTTTTCATTCATTGACAATAAGGGTATAACTACTTTGATTTTTTTCTCCCCTTTTTGAACATGGGCTAAAAATGACTGCTTTATGAAATAGTGAAATCGTGTATGACAGTGGAACCAGCTTTCAATGGAGAATAAAACGACAGTTGCTACCATCTACACAAAAGATCCGAAACCTTTCCTTATAAACGAGTACCTAAATTAATACTATACGGCCACTACATTAGCTGTCTGTTGTATTTTTTTACTGTTCAATTATCGACAACACCAATCGTGCAATGGTGATATTTTTCTGTATTCTTCTTCTTATTTATTTATTTCTAAGAATTCATTTCCGTACTTTGGTGCTCGAAAGCGCCATATTTTTACCCTAAAGAAAAAGTCAATTTTACATTAGATGGCCGTGACGTTAACCTTAGAGATATAATGTTAAACCCCATTGCCAATGCACCATATAGCTATCAATGTATCTTTTCGTTTTTTATTATTCTACAAAACGGACTATAACAAATGGCAGAATTATATGGTAGAATTATATCATATTGTGATTATTATTTAGGTTCAAAATATTTATTTTTATTTTTAAAACATTAATTATTACATTCAGCACAAATATTAGATGCATTACATAGCCTAACTAACAGGCTAATAATGTGATCTATATGTTCATTATAATGCAATTACATGCTTGACTTAGGCTACATTAGAAAGTACATGATTTTGTCAACAAATGAACGAAATGTTTAAGCAAAATCAATATAATTTCAATTATATAGCAGCTTCTAATGTAAATAGTGACGGTTGTTGCTGTGGCATGTCTTTGTGGGAATCCAACCGTTGACTTTACAGAAATGCATTGGCCTTAATCAATACAGTCAATGAGCGTAGATCCCAGAGGTGTGACCGACAGTGATTGATTGACATAAACTGTTTCTCGCCTGCAGTAGTCCGGCCGGTAAGGGAGAGGGCTCGTCTCACCGCACGCAAAACGCGATCACGTCATTCCGCCCCTGCATCGGTCCCAGGCACACCGCTATAGCAGCACGTTGCGGTCAGTTATGAAACACACACACACATTACCCATACATAAATACATAAACAAACAAACAAACAAACAAACAAACAAACACGCACGCACGCACACACACACAGGCGAAAACACAAGTCACATGTGACACAATTTAACCCCTATACAAACACACGAGTCCATCTCACATCTCCGTCACAACCTGCTGCTACTCGTCTCACTATTAAATATGATATGTCCCAAGTACACGTCATGTAGTAGCTGATTATGCTGATGATAGTGTGGCAAAACATTCGTTTGCTATTTAAAAAGTAATGATACTGGATTGAAAGGAAAGTTTAAGAAAGCTCTTTCTTGGAAAAAGAGCAAAACATTCAAGTGATGTGCAGTTGGAGTTTTATTATGGGGTTGTTTACAACAGAGGAACAGTACCTAAACAGAGGAAGCACCTATTGAAAATAAAGATGTTTGTTTGACTGGCGCGTGGTGTAGTTGAATAAATATAAGGCCTTGCTCAGAGAGAGTACCAGGGCCAAAAATATAGGCTACTTATAGCCAAAATAATATTTAATTGTTCCAGTCCGTTTTCTTCTAATCGGCGAATATTTACTTGATATTATGTTTTAATGTATCATGTAAGTAATATTGCATTGACCATACACATGTGGCCGTCTGACTATTTCCCATGACCACTGTACGTTACTCATGTCTTTGCAATGCTATTGGCAGCCCAGCCCTATTGGTTAGGATAATGAGAGAGAAACGGAGCGGAATGGTGTTGGCATTGTAAAATGGTCGAAAGCAGCAGTTGTTTGAAAACAGACATTATGTATTAAATTATCAGTATATTAGCACTAGCATTCAGTCATTACATTAGTCAGTATTGAGTTTGGTTGGAACGTCACAGAAAGCCCGCGGAGGGCTTGGCATGGTCGAGCCTGAACGAATTGAATAAACGTTCCATGAAATGGTTTTGAAGCGGGGATCAATCGATATGGGGACTATCAATCTGAGGGCAAATTAAAACAATTGAGAACAACAAGGGAGCTACCAGACGTAGCAGTTTAGGTGGATGGACTGCTTCTGTGCTTTACCTCCAAATTGTAGAGAGAACCGAACAACTATAAGGATAAAGCGTGCGCGCTCAGTTTGCTTGTCCAATGGAGATACGCGTTCAAGGGAGATAAATGTTTATAGGTGAACTGAAAGTAAGAGATCACGTTAAAACACTAAAATGTAATGAAGTGTAGTCTCAAGGTTGCAAACGTCTCTAAGTGGAGTGAAACTGAACCAGGTAGGTTTGGATATAAATGTGAAGGGGTAGCTATAATGTTTAGATTTAGAGTTAGGGTGAGGTTTAGATATTAATTCCGAATGGTTAAAGGTTGAGGTTGGGGAAAGGTTTAAACCAATACTGGAAAGTGGTAGCCTGTATAAAAAGGCTATATATCACAATATAGATAAAAATTCACAACATTTAAAGTTAAATTCACCAGTGAATCAGTTAACTATCCCTATCCACAATGCCTTAGCAAACTCCATCATATTTATGTAGACAATATTCATGCTTTATTTGACGGGAAAGTGGGAAACGATAGAGTATTTTAGTGAAAGAGCAGTGGACCGGATGTGAACTTGCTGCAGCGGTGAACGTGCACGTGACCCAGCGGCCTACACCTGTCACCAGTACATTTACATCTGATAGCAACATTGTCCCCATGGTGTTTCATTACATTTACCTTTCTGGGCAAACAACTGTGATTTTTCACGGTGGTCCGGAGCACACACAATATTCACTGACCTGCATGTACCGCAATCAGCATAAAAAAGGCACCCACCAGTAATTTATTGTAGTACACAACAAAATCACCAGTGTTAAATCAACTCTGGGAGTGTGTAAATTAACACTCTCAGTGTTTATATAGCGCCAATGGGAAGTATGTGAACACTGAGAGTGTTCATTTAACACTCACAGAGTTTATTTAACACTGGTGATTTTGCTGTGTACCCACTGGTTACAATATTTCTTTCATCTGCCCATCAAATATAATTCCTAGCTCCTAGACCTAACTAAATCCACATCAAATTAGTAAATTTCCTGTTTTCCCAGCTGGCTAAATAAATCCAGTAGCTTTGTTGTTACCAACATTTTTTGAGAGGCCCAGCCACAAGCTAGCCTGCTCTCCACAATCCTACAGGTTTGAGGTGTGGTACGTGGTTGGGAACCCTGCTGTGGTGGAAAAAGAAATCTGAGAGACAAACACAGACCACACACTTACATTACTCCTCCACAGACATGCTAGACCGATACACATACATCAACAGTACTGCCAAATAAGCCCAGTCACACACACGAACGCAAGCACGCACCCACACACACGCACACACACGCACGCACGCACGCACACACAAACACACAAACACACGCACACAAACACATTGATCGTCTCCACACAGTCAAATCTGTTTGTTGCTGTTGTCTAAACCTGCAGTTCAGTCATCAATCATTTTCATACAGCTCCTACATAGGATAGAAATTCCTTTTACACACGTATGCACACGCACACGTGTATTTTAAATGGAGGAAAAGGACTTTGTGATTTTCCATAGCTCTAATACCAGGGTTTTGACAGTCTGTTTTACGACGGCTCTTTTGTTCCTCCTGAGATAATTTTTTTCTCTGGCTGTCTGTCACATGCTGGCTTCCTCTCTCTCCTGCTCTCCTGCTGCGAGTAGAAGCGTGTGCCTGCACAAAAACACGCATGGTTGCACACAGCCGCTTGCGCCCGGCCGTGCGCGCGCACACACACACACACATACACAGACAGAAACAGACAAACACACCCACACACACAGACACACACACAGACACACACACAGACACACACACACAAGGATCAATACGGATCGATTGGGCGGGGAAGGGAGCCCTGATTACTGGAGCACGTGTTCAGGAGAAAACCGCGGAAAATCGATCATTGCAGCTTTTAGACCAGCAGCACAGAAACCGCTCAGAAACACTCGGCCTATTGCAGCCAACAAAGCAAGGAGAGTCCACACCACCACTTCACTAGCCACCGGTGCAGCTCAAATAAACACAGGGCTGACCGCTGCAAAAATAATGGTATGATCCAGGTCTAACCTTTCCAGATGTAGGCAAAATAAAGCGATAACAAATGAAACAGAAATATCATATTGCATGCAGCTTTCAGTGAAGAAAAATTAAATCAGAGGCAATAAGCTAATTGATGTACTTTGATAACTATGCAAAATGAAATTCTAAATAGATTACTCCCATTAGAGAGGATTAAATTAAAACGTAAAGGTTGAGATTTGTCCTTGGTTTGTTTCATTGGTGCTGAAACATTCCTAGGTCTATCTGTAGCAGGGAAATATTGGGTTGGCATACTACACCTCTCTTTAAATCCCACTTTACATCTGTCAATCTACTGCATCACTCTCAACTCCCTGTCACTCCAAGCTTGGCCACTTGATTGTGTACCATGTTTGAATTTTCGGGAGAGTTCATAATTTCCTTGGGTGGTGGGGTGTTGTTCAGTTTCCATGACTGTCACAATACAATCAGACATTAATCAGGGAACACAGGTGCAGTTAGCCTACATGACATTGTAAGCAAATCAGATCAAAACATTGTGACTGGTTGTATTCAAATTTTTCTTCCCTCCAAATTTCCAATTGCCCCGACCTAACCTCATCCAGAGTCTCTATTGTTCAGAGGGCATATATGAGCCTGGAACACTTTCCAATTGAAGTTGGCCTTGAGGCTGAAGTGAAGGAAACATTTCTTTATCATCATTTAAATTTAACAAATAATATCCCTGTGGGGCATGTCTGAATTCAACAGAGATGCATAGCACATATGGAGTACAGTGTAAACAGAGATTTAGAGTGCTTCCTTTAACCACATGTCTATAAGCTGTCAAATTTGTATCACACTGTTCCTTCTATGTAGTCAGTATGTGGAGGCCAGTGAAACATAATAAAGGAAGAAGGGCTCATTTTAATGGTGGAAATGGAGGAAATGGGGCATTATCTCAAACTGGGGTTAATGTGTTGAACTCCATTCCATTTACTCCGGTCCAGACATTGATAGGAGCCAATTCTTCTCAATTAAGATTCACCGGCAGCGTCTGGTCAGTACATGTGCTGAAGGATTACATTCTACTTCCATTATTGAACTCACAGGTGTCCGTTCTGCACACAAAGTCACTGGAGAGCAATGTGGCAAGGTCCAACTTTATTACAACCCTACCCCAGCCAGAGGTCCACCAAAAGCACTGCCCTGTGCTGGGGCTCCAAGCCTAGATAGAAATACAGTGACCAGGATCACCTGGCCACCGTAATGTAGTTGTCCTGCGAAGCCGTTGACTTAGCCCACTATGCCACTTGGAGCCATATGTCTGTTTGTTTCTAATAATGATACATGGTAGAACATGTGGGTGTACAGGCTCTATTTCTGTAATAATCCATGGTGTAGTGAGAAGCAGTGTTGGGTAAAGTTAATTTTCTAGTTACTTTTTAGTTACTTGCTGAGTTCACAAGTTTTGGGAAGTCCCTAAATAAGACAAAATTATCCGGTAAATGGAGTTCATATCTTACTGGTGACCATGATTGATATTTTCTTTACTTTATTCTATTTGTTTTATAGGTCACTGTTAAGATATGAACCCCATTTACCTGTTAATTTTGTCTTAATTAGGGACTTCCCAAAACTTGTGATCTCAGCAAGTAACTAAAAAGTAACTAGAAAAGTAAATTTACCCAACATTGGTGAGAAGGTACTGAGACAATCGTGAAGGATAATGAGAGAAATCAAACAGTCTTTAATATTAAGATAATACTGATATAAAAATAAAGAAGCCTTGAGGGGCAAACGGTAATAGTTAATGTCCGACAGCTAACGTACCAACTAGCAAGACTTAAATACACTGACTGATGACAAAAAGTGGATGCAGGTGGGAAGTAATTGAAGGTGATCTATTGGACGAACATGAACATGTAAACTGTCAAGTGATAGAAAGTCCTGGAAACCGATAAGCAGATATAACATGAGCCCTTTCCTCACCATACCTGATCAGTCTGGGGTAGCACCGTTACAATATGCTTATTATATGGTTGTGTTATGCCATCATTAAATGGTCACATTTCAAAAGCAATCAATTCAAACATAAGCCGTATTAAAGCACATTTTCTAGATCAAGCAATAGAGAACATTAAGCTTTCCTGAATAATGGGCATAGGCCATGTGACCACACAATATAGGACAAAATAGAGGACGATGATCCACAACAGACAATATAAAACAGAGCCAGCTTCTTTTTCTTTTTAAGATAATGGCATTTCAAGAGTAGTAGCTTCACAATACTATGCTTTTTGAGCAATTATATAAATTACATTTTTACCTCAGATCATATGGTATTGTATTATTGTACTCAGTTGTACTCCCTTTCTGTCTGTTGGTGTGCATTTATATGCAACATACTGTGTGATTATTAGTATGCAGTTGAGGGATGTGCTTGCTAGTTCACCTATGCAGATATAGTAGATGATCACTTACTATACTGTAACTAAATGGATATAAGGACAGAGGGACAGTTGACAGGTAAATTATGTTTAACTGTGGTATAGTAAATATTCAAAAAAGCATTACAATACAATAAAATGTACAGTAAAACCTGGTAAATAAGGAATGTGAACTAGGGACAAATACACCACCTATACCCTATGCCAAAAGTAAACAAAAAACATGACAATACCCAAACCAAACAATAAAGGGAAACAACTCACATTTCAGACCAGCACAACCAACCCAGTAGATTTTAAACTGTTTCTCACCCCTCATCCCATTAAGTCTTATTAATTCCACCTGAGAACAATCTTTATATTCAGCTATCCATCCATCATCCATCCAGCACCCATCAAGACTATACGTTGTACACTATCATTATTGGCAGTAAAATAAATGGGGTAAAGTTCAACAACACTACTTGAACTGCACTGGGGAAGAGTTTGAAATGAAGAAGGAAACTAAATGATCTCCTCTCTCCTCTCTCCTCTCTCCTCTCTCCTCTCTCCTC
>JACXGM010004021.1:0-39477 GCA_016801145.1 Umbra pygmaea | reverse complement strand
ACTATGACCCCGTACAGTGAGTATAAACACGGGTTAACTCTGACCCCGTACAGTATGGACTAAGGCCAAACACATCCAATGGGATAGTGATGTTAATAGGTCAATGATTTGTCATCAATCTAGAAATGTTGACCGTTCTATCCAGGCTCTCTGAAGTTCTCTGTTTTGTTCTTTTAGTTACTCTAAGAAGGCTATTGGACCTCCTCCTGCCCAGTACATCTGTTACCGCTGTGGAAAAAATGGACACTACATCAAACACTGCCCCCTGCAGATGGTATGAAATTACATGCCCACTACATAGCAAACCTTACCACTATACGACCTGGCACATGGTATCTGTGTTGTAGGAAGAGTATGGTCAAGTAATGTTGTGCTGTAAACCAGTACTCAGAAAGTACCAGAATTTCAAAATCAGTCTCACGAAGGGGGCCAAGATTTACATTTTGGTAATTTAGCTGATGCTCTTATCAAGAGCGACTGACTGTAAGTACAGGGTCATTCCCCTGGAGCAACTTAGGGTGAAGTCCCTTGCCCAAGGAAACAACAGCATTTGGCACAGTCAGGAATTGAATCGGCAACCTTCCGACTACAAGTCTGATTCCCTAACCACTGAGCCATCTGTGCTCAGTTACCTCAGTGATTTCTCAGTTACCTCAGTGATTTCTCCGTTACCTCAGTGATTTCTCCGTTACCTCAGTGATTTCTCCGTTACCTCAGTGATTTCTCAGTTACCTCAGTGATTTCTCCGTTACCTCAGTGATTTCTCCGTTACCTCAGTGATTTCTCCGTTACCTCAGTGATTTCTCCGTTACCTCAGTGATTTCTCCGTTACCTCAGTGATTTCTCAGTTACCTCAGCGATTTCTCAGTTACCTCAGCAATTTCTCAGTTACCTCAGCGATTTCTCCGTTACCTCAGCGATTGTTCAGTTACCTCAGCGATTTCTCAGTTACCTCAGCGATTTCTCAGTTACCTCAGCGATTTCTCAGTTACCTCTCGATTGAACCTCAAAGCATATTTCTGACAGGCATGATAAGAGATACAGTGCAAAGTATTCACAGCCCTTCATTTTTTCCACATTTGTTACACCTTGATCCCGAAATAGATTAAATTAATTATTTCCCTCAATTCTACAAACAATACACCATAATGACAATGTGAAAGAAGTGTGTTTGTAATCTTAGCAAATTTATTAAAAATATAAAACGAAACAAAGCACGTGGACTTAAGTATTCACAGGTTAATTCCTTTGTTGAAGCAGCAATTACAGCCTCAAGTCTTCTCTTGTATGATGCTACAAGCTTGGCAGATCTATTTGTGGGCAGTTTCTCCCATTCGTCTTTGCAGGACCTCTCAAGCTCCATCAGGTTGGAAGGGAATCGTCGGTGCACAGCCATTTTCAGATCTCTCCAGAGGTTCAATCGGGTTTATGTCTGAGCTCTGGCTTGGCCACTCATGCATTCATCTTTCCTTCAATCCTGACTATTCTCCCAGTTCCTGCCGCTGAAAACCATGCCCACGGCATGATGCTGCCACCACCATACTTCCCTGTGGGGATGGTATTGGCCAGGTGATGAGCGGTGGCTGGTTTCTTCAAGACATCTTGCTTGCCATTCAGGCCATATAGTTTAATCGCTGCAGCTCTGTCAGAGTGACCATCGGGATCTTGGTCACCTCCCTGACTAAGGCCCTTCTCCCCCCGATCGCTCAGTTTGGCCAGGCGGCCAGCTCAAGGAATAGTCCTGGTGGTTCAAAATTTCTTCTGTTTACAGATGATGGAGGCCACTGTGCTCATTGTGAGCTTCAATGCTGCAGATATTTTTCTGTACCCTTCCCCAGATCTGTGCCTCAAAACAATCCTGTCTCAGAGGTCTACAGTCAATTACTTGGACTTCATGGCTTAGGTTTTGCTCTGAAATTCAATGTTAACTGTGGGACCTTATATAGACAGGTGTGCGGCTTCCCAAATCATGTCCAATCAACTGAATTTACCACAGGTGGACTCCAATCAGGTTGTGGAAACATCTTATGTGTGATCAGTGGAAACAGGATGCACCTGAGCTCAATTTTGAGTGTCATGGCAAAGGCTGTGAATACTTATGTACATGTGCTTTTTTCATTCTTAATAAATTTGCTAAGATTTCAAACACGCTTCTTTCACATTGTCATTATGGGGTTTGTAGAATTTTGAGGGAAATAATGATTAATTAGTCCATTTTGGATAAGGGTGTAACATAACAAAATGTGGAGAAAGTGAAGCACTGTGAATACTTTCCGGATGCACTGTAAATGAAGTGTAAATTCAAGTAACTTGACGGTTTAATAAATCCATGGCAATTGTGCACAAATAACACATTTTAGGTTAATAAAATGTTTTTGAGAGATGATTGTTTATCTGTAATTTTGCAGTGGTATTGATTTGATATCATACGAGGTACCAAATCGGTATCGAATGAAATGGTGGTATCGGAAACCACCATAAACCCTAGTGGGCAGGGATACTTAAAAGCTTTCTTTCTTGACAACATGGGAAAGTACTACATAACTCAACATGTGGCTTCTGTTGTAGAAAAATTGTGGGAAGAAATATTTCAGAGCTGTGTTTCTCTATAACAGTACATAGCATGACGTCTGTTGTAGGATGAATGTGGGAAGTAGTTTCTAAATAACACATCATAACATGAAGCGTTATCTGTGTGTTGTAGGACAAGAGTGTGGAGCCCCCTAAGCCGGTAAGGACCAGTAAAGGTATTCCTCAGAGCTTCATGGTGAAGGCTGAACCAGGAACCAAGGGAGCCATGTTGACCAGCACCGGAGAATACGCCATACCAGCTATAGACGCGTATGGACCCAACTCCTTTTTCCTCTTTAAGCTTTGCTCACTGTGTTTATATGAAGTTCTGTGTGTACTCTGTGTTAATATTAAGCTCTGTGCGTGCTCACTGTTAAAATTGGCTGTATAAACCAGGGAGGCCTATGCGCTGGGTAAGAAGGAACGTCCCCCGTTTGTTCCTCGAGAAGCATCGTCATCTGAAGACGAGGCTGATCCAATACCTGACGAGCTTCTGTGTCCCATCTGCAATGACCTGATGGCCGACGCTGTGGTCATCCCCTGCTGTGGCAACTCCTACTGTGATGACTGTGAGTGTATACGCTAACACACGCTGACGCGCCACACGCTACCACACGCCGACGCTAACACACGCTACCACATGCCGACGCTAACACACGCTATCACACGCCAACGCTAAAACACGCTACCACACGCCGCCCCTAACACATGCTACCACACGCCGGCGCTAACACACCAGGTTGAGCATACGGTTTGGCAAATAGCAAATGAGGAAGTGCCTTAAACCTGCATTCTATCTGAATTCCAGCTGGAGGCGATACGTCTAGTTGCAAAAGAGCTTGGTTTCTGTAGAAGTCTATGAGAATGAGAGACACTTCTCACTTCATTATTACCTCAGTAAACATTTTCATAATGAGTATATGGTCTCAATCGCTAGATTTAAGCCTTCTGCAATTTATCATGATGTACATTTTTTGAATTATGGTCTCGTTTATTTTAAAATTGGCGATAAAGCAAAGGGGCGTTTAGGGCGTGGCTATGGCGTTCGGTTGTACGACAACACCTTCAAACAGTTCAGTTTTTCCGGTAAGTAACGTTACATTTTGTTTTAATACTGTTTTTCGTTAGCATCCCAATTAATATAAGTTAAGCTAGCTAGACTCCTCTCTCTCGTCTAAAATCGTCACATTCGCAACCAAGATGTCTGGGCCCGTAACGGCAACGTTTGGCGATATGGGGTTGGGTGAATCATGTGAGCGCCCCTCACCATCCTCCATCTGTCCAAGAAGTTGTGAGGCATTTGGAGGGAAAGAAGTAGGGGGAAATAGAAAAAAACAAAAGCAGAGCTGCACAATGTTTCCTTTTATCAACACACTTGTGTCATACAGAACAATGGCCTGGTCTGAACCTGACAGGAATGCATTCAAAATACAATGTCTATCTAAAGGAGACTGGTAAAGGAGACTGGTAAAGGAGACTGGTAAAGGAGACTGGTAAAAGAGACTGGTAAAAGAGACTGGTAAAAGAGACTGGTAAAAGAGACTGGTAAAGGAGACTGGTAAAGGAGACTGGTAAAGGAGACTGGTAAAGGAGACTGGTAAAGGAGACTGAAAACAAAGCAACCTACGAGTACAACAAATTAGTGGGAACCTCTGCAAAAAATAAACTATAAAGAGCCTTTAATTACGTTTTCCAGTTTTTCAAGAATCTGTTTAGGAATCGTTTTGGAATCTTCTTTGATATCACCTTCATAATTCTTGCATCCATTTCACTTGTGAGTTTATGGAGAGTTTCTGCTTGAATTTCTTAGCAGTATGGCAGAATAGCCTCCCAGAGCTGCTGTTTTAATGTGAACTGCCTCCCACACTCATAGATCTTTTGCTTGAGGATGCTCCAAAGTTTCTCAGTAGGGTTGAGGTCAGGGGAGGATGGGGGCCACACCATGAGTTTCTCTCCTTTCATGCCCATAGCAGCCAATGACACAGAGGTACTCTTTGCACCATGAGATTGTACATTGTCATGCATGAAGATGATTTTTCACGGTTTAAGGCACGGTTCTTTTAGTACCATGGAAGAAAGTGGTCAGTCAGAAACTCTATATACTTTGTCAAGGTCATTTTCAGACCCTAAAGGGGGCCTACCAGCACTCTCCCTATGATTCCGTCCCAAAACATGACTCCGCCACCTCCTTGCTGACGTCGCAGCCTTATTGGGACATGGTGACCATCCACCAACTCTCCACCAATCCATCCATCTGGAGCATTCAGGGTTGCACTCATCAGTAAACAAGCCTGTTTGAAACTTGGTCTTCATGTATTTCTGGGCCCCCTACAACCGTTTCTGCTTGTGAGCATTGCTCTGAATCAGCCACAAATCTCTTCGGAGTACGATGATCACGCTTAAGATTTCGTGAAATCTTTTGTTTTCCGAACTTGTCCAAGTCATTGCACTCTTCGACACTTTTCCGCAGCAGAGATCCTTTCTCTTTCCCATATTGCTTGAAACCTGTGGCCTGCCTAATAAAAAAGTTGTGGAAAATCCTTCTTAAGTAGTTTTTCTTCAATTGGACTCACCTGGCAAACTAATCACAGGTGTCTGAAATTGAATTCAGTGAGCCAAAGAGCCCAGAGACACAATACAATCCGGTTAGATTGAAAAACAAAATATTTAATTTTTATGACCACTTAATTTCCATTTGCATAATAATTTGGAACTCTTGTATGTAGGGCTGCAACAACGAATCGATGATATCTATAAAAATCGATTATTAAAATTGTTGGCAACAAATTTCATTATCGATTCGTTGGGTCTATTTTGTTGCTCGCTGTGTGGTGGAGCTACGTCACTTTAAGGAAACGTTTTAAACTGTCTGACCGAAATCTTGGATATTATGGCAGAACAAAAAAGTTTTACATGCAAACTCTGTAAAACCTAAATGGCATGGCACCGGAGCACCATCGTAATGAGGGATCACTTGAAGGAAAAATGGTTGGAGCGATAAGCGAAGGGGACTCAACAGCAGGATAAGTTACTATATAATAATAGCATGCGTTGCGTTTTGAAATGACGAATAGTTCCTCCCACAGCAGGTAGTTCTTATTTATCAAATAGTCTGTGTTTTGTTGCAATCCAGCTTGGTTTATTAAATCAAATCCACTTCAACATTGCACGACAAGTGTATTTAACTAGCTGGCTAATTAATGTTTGTGGTAGAGCAGACGCGGTAGAGCTAACGTTAATCTAACAAGCTCATTAACACTACCTGGCAGTGCTAAAGTAAACAAACAGAAAGATTTATGGTGCAAAGCTAATTTAAAACACAAACTAGATCTTACTATTACAGTAGTACAACATATGCTAACATTGTACTTCTTCGGGGATGCTAATTTGTTAAACGTTTCACTACGTGATTTACTTTTATCGTTTTTTCAACTAGGCTAATGTTGCGCACAGTAGAAACTCCAAGTCCGTTTCAAAATAAAAGTCATTCTTAATCAAAAACAGTTAATGTCAAAATAAGCATAAACAGGTAAAAATACATAAAGCAACAAAATTACTATTTAACAGGCCTTATTATAAGGCTATTTACAACTATGTTATATAAAAGCTGTTTCTATAATTGTTTTGTAGACAATAATTTTACCATCTCAGGTCAGTCTAAGCATGGTAAAAATTCCATATTTTGCACATTACTAAAGAAATTAGTGTATGTTTTGCACATGTTTTATAGCATACATTTAGGTCTGTTGTGTTAAAATTGTCAATTTGGAATAACTTTTTTTTTAGTTATGGAAATATTTGTTAGTCAATTATCCGATTCATCGATTAATCGAAGAAATAACCAACAGATTAATCGATTATCCAAATAATCTTTAGTTGCAGCCCTACTTGTATGTACCCAGGGTTTCCCCCAGAAAATGGGCTAGCGGCATTCTCCGGGGGGGGGGGGTTGAAGCATCATAGTCAAAATGTGCGAAGGTATTTAGATTCACTTCTTATGGATGATGGTGACTGAGCGCAATGACATGTATACACACATCACACGTCAGATTTACTATTTTGGGACTGCGTAGTTAAGGCGGCAGACGTCTGTTGCTTAAGCAGCCGCCTCGACTGCAAAGTGCTGCGGGAAACCCTGCATCCCTTTGTTTTACAACCAAGCAGACCCCTAATTTTATGAGTGGAGATATAAATTCACTATCAATAAACAGCTGGGATCTCAGTCTTTCTTTGACCTCTGACCCTCAGGTATACGGACCAGTCTGCTCGACTCTGAGGAGCACACCTGTTTCACCTGTAAACAGTCTGATGTGTCTCCTGACGCCCTCATCGCTAACAAGTTTCTACGACAGGTAGAGAAACACTCACTAAACACACCAAACATAACCTGTAGATACATAACCTGTAGATACATGACCTGTAGATGCATGACTTGGGCCCCATAATGAACTTGCATTGACCACAGAACTACGCTAATAAATGACTAGCCATCTTTTAAAATGCATTCCCTCTGTAGTTCTGTTGATTTTTGGATAGGCTGGGTATCTGTTTAATTTGTGAAAATATGTTTACAGGGCTTGATAAAATACTTTTGATTGGTTTGATTGATTGGATAGAGTTGCTGCTACAGGGAAAGGAAAATAAAGTTATTATAAAGTGCAAAAAGTATTTGTTGCAGAGTTAAATTCCATAGTTCCAAAATGTTCTAGAAGGCACAGATGGGATAACGTTGGTGTCATGACAAACTGGCTTTTCTAATGAAGGACACAAATCATGTATCAAAATGTCTGCCTTCCATGAGTCCTTGTGGACCACACATTATTATGAATAGTCCTAATCTCTCTATGTCTTGTTCTCTAGGCAGTTAATAACTTCAAGAATGAGTCTGGTTACACCAAACAGGCACGTAACAAAACCATCCAACAGTCTGCCCCGCCCCCAGCACGGCCTCAGCCATTCAGAACTCTCGGTTCACGCCAGCAAGATCCCCTGTTGGCCAACGCCCGCCAGCAAGATCCCCTGTTGGCCAACGCCCGCCAGCAAGATCCCCTGTTGGCCAACACCCGCCAGCAAGATCCCCTGTTGGCCAACGCCCGCCAGCAAGATCCTTTATTGGCCAGCGCCCACCAGCAAGATCCCTTATTGGCCAGCGCCCACCAGCAAGATCCCTTATTGGCCAATGCCTCATGCCCCGCTGCTCCCCTCACCCCTCCCATTGTCTCTCAGACGCCGGCCCCGCCCGTTCAGGCTCCGCCTGTTGTAGCGCCTGCAGTGTCGATCACCCCTGAACCCGCCCCTAAATCCCACGCAGCAGATCCACATCTTTTTGTCAGTCAGAGCGAGCCGCCGCCGCCAGGGTGAGTAACTAAAGAACCCACACAGAAATGCAAAATGTTGAAGGATAATTGATTGATGGTGCTGTAGTAGCAGGAAAAGATAATCCATTAATTGATGGTGGTTGAGAAGTGATGGATAATTGATTGATGTTGTTTAAGCAGTGAGGCAGAGGCCGGGCCTCAATTGGTGTCAGAGCCGCCAATCAGGTCAAGTGACTGTGGAAACCAGGTGAGACACGCCGTGCTCGGCTCCTCTCAAGTGTCATATTGGCTTCATTTTTTAGCATTATTTCCCTGACCCCTGTTTCTGGTTTGGTTCTTCAGGGCTACCACCCATCTATGATTGGATTCCCTATGCCCATTAGGCCCTCCCATCCCTTAGGTCCGCCTCCACGCCCCTCCCACACAAACAGGGGAGGGCCCAGACCTCCCTGGGACCGGTAGGTCGTGCATTGCTTTTATGCCGTTAAACACACCTGATCAGGTTAACTTTATTAAATAATATGTATCAAAACAAGGACAGCTAGATGATATTGTTGTATAATCGGTGAGCTAGTTCAGCTGCCACAGCTGAACTTTGGAATATCTGGTGTGCCGGAAGAGAGGTAACTCTGAACTAGTATATAAAATACGTACTGTGTGGAAATTGTCACCATAATAGACTGCATCTTAGAGGTTTGAACTAGAACCTTATTTGGCCTATATGTAGTTTACCTATATGTAGTTTACCTATATGTAGTTTACCTATATGTAGTTTACCTATATGTAGTTTACCTATATGTAGTTTACCTATATGTAGTTTACCTATATGTAGTTTACCTATATGTAGTTTACCTATATGTAGTTTACCTATATGTATACCTATATGTAGTTTACCTATATGTAGTTTACCTATATGTATACCTATATGTAGTTTACCTATATGTAGTTTACCTATATGTCGGAATCTGCAAGTTATTTGCTGATATTACACTGATATTACTTAAATTGTATTAACAAGATGGAAACACACAATGTTAGAACAGTTGGAGTGAAGAGAACTTAAACTTCATAGTTTGAGTCCTGGACATTTTTACACACACATCCTTTCAGAAAAGGGTTTTTCTTTAATTCATGGTATAATAATAAAAATGTAGGCATACACCGCGTTCCAAAATATTATGCAAATTAGAATTAAGTGTCATAAATATTAAATATTTTGTTTTTCAATCAAACTCATGGATGGTGTTGTGTCTCCGGCCTCTTTGGATCACTGAAATCAATCTTAGTTTGCCAGGTGAGCCTAATTAAAGGAAAACTACTTAAGAAGGATGTTCCACATTATTAAGCAGGCCACAGGTTTCAAGCAATATGGGAAAGAGAAAGGATCTTTCTGATGCGGAAAAGTGTCAAATAGTGCAATGCCGTGGACAAGGTCTGAAAACATTAGATATTTCACAAAAACTTAAGCGTGATCATCGTACTGTGAAGAGATTTGTGGCTGATTCAGAGCACAGATGGGTTTGTGCAGATAAAGCATAGCTGCCAACACTCACGCAGTGCCTGTGAGACACACGCATTTGATTGGTTTCACACACTCACATGCCAATGTAAAACCAATAAAATGTGTGTGTCTCATGGGCACTGCGTGAGAGTTGGCAGCTATGAGATGAAGGCCTATTGAGGAAGGTTACTGCCAGACAAATTCATCGGATTAAGAGAGCAGCTGCTGAAATGCCATTACAAAGCAGCAAACAGTTTGAAGCTGCTGGTACCTCTGGAGTCCCACAAACGTCAAGGTGTCGGATCCTCCAGAGGCTTGCAGTTGTGCATAAACCTACTGTTTGTCCACCCCTAACCAATGCTCACAAACAGAAATGGTTTCAGTGGGCCCAGAAATACATGAAGACTCATTTTCAACCATCTTTGTTAACTGATGAGTGCCATACAACCCTGGATGGTCCAGATGGATGGTGTAGTGGATGCTTGGTGGATGGCTACCATTTCCCAATAAGGCTGCAACGTCAGCAAGGAGGTGGCGGAGTCATGTTTTTGGCCGGAATCATGGGGAGAGAGCTGGTAAGACCCTTTTAGGGTCCCTAAAGGTGTGAAAATGACCTCAGCAAAGTATACAGTTTCTGGCTGACCACTTTCTTCCATGGTATGAAAAGAAGAACCATCTGTAGCAAAATCATCTTTATTCGTAACAATGCACCATCTCATGCTGCAAAAAATACCTCTGTGTCATTGGCTGCTATGGGCATAAATGGAGAGAAACCATGGTGTGGCCCCCATCCTCCCTGACCTCTATTGAGAACCTTTGGAGCATCCTCAAGCAAAAGATCTATGAGGGTGGGAGGCCGTTCACATCAAAACAGCAGCTCTGGGAGGCTATTCTGACATCCTGCAAAGACATTCAAGCAGAAACTCTCCATTAACTCACAAGTTCAACAGATGCAAGAATTGTGAAGGTGATATCAAGAAGTTTTTTATGTGTTTGATTAAAATAGCGTTTGATTTCAGTAATAATGACCTAATGATGCAACTTCAACAAATTAACATTTCCAGTTCTTTACAACCTATAAATTGTTTTGAAAATCTGTTGTGTATAATAATTTGGAACGGTGCCTTTTTTTATTTTTGAAAATACCGGTAATACTGTTTCCATTGGGTGGTTTGTTCAATGAAATTCGATTTATACCCTTACAGTTGGTGACTTGAAAATTATACTGACTCTCATTTGCATCGACTATTTAGGAAAATCAGTGTAAAATATATTTTGTATACTAATTTGGAACAGTGTTTATACAGCTCTGTAAATAATTAGAGACCACTGCAATTTGTTCTTAAATTAACCCAATTGAAAACTTCTGAAATGGGACCAAACACATACATATCAATAGTTAAACCAAGGACACTGATGTTGCAGGGGTCTTTTAAAATTTTCCAGAGCTGTATGTGATTATCGTTATCAGGGTTGTCACAAAAAATATGTGTGTGTGTGTGTTATTGGAAAACAAAGATCCTATATCAGTCGTGCTGTAGTTTCTACACAGAAGCTAATACATGCATTATCACCATAATCAAGCACTGAAATGATAGCATCAACAATATAAATTCAGTAATGATAGTGTAGCTAGAAACATCTGCTAAGTTGCAATGTTTACCAAGCATCTTATCTGTGATGCATTTTGGGTAAATTGACTTTTTTTTCTCTTACTCTAGCCCCTACAGACCTCGTTCTGACCATGGCCTTCCACCTCGTCACCCCCCACCCTCCATCCCTGCCCCTCCACTCTACCCTGGCCCTAGCCTCTACCCCCCACCCATACCTCCTCACTCCCACTCTGCCCCTCCCCAATCATACCCCCCTCCGTACTCCAGCGGTCCAGCTCTCCCCCTTAATTACCCCCCCCAGTCTTTGTACCCGCCTGGGCAGATGCCTCCGGGGATGAATGCCCCCTGGGCTCCCCCACCCAACACCCAGCCCCCCCCGCTGGGCCCGCCACCCATCCTTCCCCCTGGACCCCCCCTCTCGAAGGAAGAATTCTACAGGCAGAAAAGACACCGACAGGAGTGAGTCAATGCTCTCTTTCATTGGTTGGAGTTAATGGTACTAGTTCTAGAATCTGAGCCGTAACAATGGAACGACTTTCTCTTTCATTGGTTGGAGTTAATGGTACTAGTTCTAGAATCTGAGCCGTAACAATGGAACAACATTCTCTTTCATGCTGACCAGCTTACAAACACTGTTGACATGGTATTCCTTGATATTAAAAAATTCCAGTAAATTATGTAGAGTTATAATCAAAGTTATTCAACTATCATTGCAAATCAGGTTTATTGTCAAAATGTACAACTTTCAGTTGTTTTTTAATGGACAAATCAAGCAAATGCATTTGAAATAGCTAGATGCGTCACGCCAGATGCGTCACGCCAGATGCGTCACGCCAGATGCGTCACGCCAGATGCGTCACGCCAGATGCGTCACGCCAGATGCGTCACGCCAGATGCGTCACGCCAGATGCGTCACGCCAGATGAGAGTTGGCAACCCCTTTGGAAAGGGCTGGATGTGTTTTCTTTTTGTACAGTAGCGTATGCATCTTAAGAACTTCTTGACAAAACATTATATACTAAGTATCAAGGGATGAATTGACTTAAACCCAGGTCTGTGGACCGGCGGTTATCCATGGAGAGAAGTCTAATAATATATTGGTAACACTTGAGGACAATAATATTAATAAATATAAATTCATGATTACTAAATGCATCTAAAGATTGTGAATTATTTTTTCATGCATCAATAACTGATTACATTCATATTTACTGATACATTAATACAATTATTCAATTTAATTTATAATTATTAATGTCTACTTAATGCATCTACAGATCATGATTTGTGTGCATGTATCCTTATTGTGTGTTACCCTGACATTTACATGAACTTTTAATAGTATTTTGATGCATTTTTAATCAATAAATGATAGAGCTATATTTGTTTAATGTCATTTTAGATCATTTGTTGTAAATGTTATGGAAGTATAGCAATTGTTAAAAGTTTGTGTCCGTCCTGTCCCTTTGTTGCCAGGGTAACGTCAAAGCTGGATGAGTTCACTAAAGACTTTGCTAATGAGCTGATGAAATACAGGACACCACCGAAGAGACGAAGACGCTCATACACCAGGTAACCCGTGTTTTAGTTCTGGTCAGTGTGCAACAAACATTTGTTTAGGGCAGAATATAGTTGGGAATAAAGCAAGCATGCACATCTTTAAAAAATGGTCCTTGCATAGTTTTATAACTCTGCATTTCATTATCAGATCTAATTCTATACCGATTTTGAATTGGAACACTTGATGATAAGAAAATGTCTGGATATTTTTATTTTAAAATAGGCATGATTGAATGATTGCATTAGCTATTTTGATTGTTCAGACAGGCTTTGAATTTTTGGCATTCCTTTTACCATTTGTGCTTTAACTTTGTTAGATAATTGCAGATAATCGTTATAAATATTTTTAAGTTTCTTAGGTGAGTATAGTCCCTAGCGCCTACTAGCAGAAAAGCAGAAACAAGGTATTTATGACTCTAGGTAGTCATAATAACCAGATAAATAGCTAGCTTGGCATCAAGCTAATGTTATACAACATGTGGTTCAGAATTCCTACATTTATAGCCTATTCTTCCAGCGGTATAACTAACCAAGAGTTCAAACTTTTTCAGAATCTTCGCTGTACAGAAACGTTTCCTAGGATCAGCTTTAGTAGCAGACAACAGTACGCTAACGTTGCATTACAGCTAACATCAAATAACTTGTGGTTTGGAATTCCCATTGTTATTATTTGGTAACGGTAATGTCAGAACAAATTACGGAAACAAACAAGGCCAAATTATTTATATTAATATATTAATTATTTATAAGTCTAGACTGGGACACACACCAAAGTTTTGATGGAGATGCATAGTATTGGATAATAAAACATTGGATTCAAAAAGAAAGATGTCCACTCCATGTTTGAGTTCCAAGTGATTTCAAAATGTAATTTGTATTTACAGTATCTCACAAAAGTAAGTACACCCCTCACATTTTTGTAAACATTTGGTTAACTATTCATGTGACAACGCTGAAGAAAGGACACTTTGCAACAATGTAAAGTAGTGAGTGAATAGCTTGTATAACAGTGTAAATTTGCCATCTCCTCAATAACTCAACACACAGCCATTAAGATTTAAACCAGTGACAACAAGTGAGTATACCCCTAAATTAAAATGTCCAAATTGGGCCCAAAGTGCAAATATTTTGTGTAGCCACTATTATTATCCAGCACTGTCTTAACCCTCTTAGGGATGGAGTTCACTAGAGCTTCACAGATTGCCACTGGAGTCCTCTTTTTTACTCCTCCATGAAGACGTCACAGAGCTGGTGGATATTAGAGACCTTGCACTCGTCCAACTTACATTTGAGGATGCCCCACAGATGCTCAATAGGTTTTAGACTGGCCAAGCACGTCTCCAGACCTAAAACCTTTAACCTTAGCTTCTTTAACAAGACAGTGGTCGTCTTGAAAGTGTGTTTGGGGTCTCTGCCATTTTGGAACACTGCCCTGCAGCCCAGTCTCCGAAGGGGAGGGGATCATGCTCAGCTTCAGTATGTCACAGTACCTGTTGGCATTCATGGTTCAATCAATGAACTGTAGCTCCCCAGTGCTGGCAGCACTCATGCAGGCCCAGACCATGACACTCCCACCACCATGCTTGACTATAGGCAAGACACACTTTTCTTTGTACTCCTCACCTGGTTGCTGCCACAAATGCTTGACACAATCTGAACCAAATACGTTTATCTTGGTTTAATCAGACCACAGGACATAATTCCTGTATTCCATGTCCTTAGTCAGCTTGTGTTAAGCAAACTGTTTGCGGGCTTTCTTGTGCATCATCTTTAGAAGAGGCTTCCTTTTGGGACTATAGCCATGCAGAACAATCTGATGCAGTGAGTGGGGTATGGTCTGAGCACTGACAGGTAGGGCTGCTCGATAATGGAAAAAATCATAATCACGATTATTTTAGTCAATATTGAAATCACGATTATTTAAATCGATTACTCATTGATTTTGGAAATTTGCATGTTGATTTTGAAAAACGGTAAATATATTCTGACGTCCGGAGCGAGGGCATTTTTTTTACTTTGTTGAGGGTGACCAGCACACATATTTCCTTTAAATGTTTGGATTTAAATAGACAGCAATGTCTTTCAATTATATTTGCAAATAAGTTATTTATATTTATTATATTAAATAAATTAACACTTCTAAATCTTATTTTCTATTTTGCCTGCAGGTTTTACATGTGCGCACGATCACTGTGCTTAATAAGGCTGCTGTAGGATCGCAAACAGCAGTTCAAACAAACTACTGAATAGAAGTAACACAAAGCCTGGCTCTTCAGTCAGTAGAATAATTGTTTAAAAGTAATACATGGCTCTACACTACACCTGTGCTAATGAAACCAAGAACGAGAACGTGATTAACTGCTCAATTTCATTGCTTCAGTACTGATATGCGCAATCTAATACTAAAGAAAAATGTTTCGGTAAAGGAAACAACGCTGCAAGGACACAAATAACATATCCCAAACAAGACTGAAATTGACAAAGCTGATAAGCTAACTAAAAAACAAAGTACCTGCGTTGCTGTGAGGTAAACTCATGAAGCTGCTGCAGTCAACTGTAATATATAAAATAATGTAGCCCATAGATCAATACTCTGCCTTTGTCGCCACTTCTGCACAGCATTTCTCATATAAAGCACGCAGAGCAACTCTGGGAAAGTGGTGGCGAGATGGCAAATTATAACGCTTGTCCAAAGTATGCAACAACATTCTATAGCGGTCATTCTCAACTGTGCTAATGGGGCAATTCTTTGGCTAAACGTATGCAACGGCATGTTTTTTTGTGCCTGCGCGCACGATGGATATGGAGTTACACTGTAAAATACGTCTTTAATAGACGACTGAATGAGTTTCACTTTCGGTTTCGGGAGGGACAAAAGTGCGTGTCATTCGAAAACAAGACAAAAATTAGAGTTCTTAGAAAATGCAATGTACAAAATCGTTTTTTCTCGATTACACTGTTTTTGTGATCGTTAGAAGCTGAAATTGAAATCGCGATCAAAATCTGATTAATTGCACAGCCCTACTGACAGGCTGACCCCCCCACCCCTTCAACCTCTGCACCAATGCTGGAAGCACTCATTCATCTATTTCCCAAAGACAACCTCTGGATATGACGCTGAGCTTGTGCACTCAACTTCTTTGGTCGACCATGGCGAGGCCTAATCTGAGTGGAACCTGTCCTGATCAGGGTTCAACATTAACGGGTCCAGTAAGAACTAACGTCAGGCCAGTAAACAAAGATGGTTTATTGGCCTTTCGGGCCAGTGCTCAATTTTGCCATTTCAATGAAAAGTCTCATTAATATGTTTGCCCATCATATTTGTCCCTCCCCTGCTTTAATTTTACTTTAGCTTAAGTTAAAATCCATGTCTGTCATGCCATTCCTTCTCCATCTGTGTTTGGCAATACCAATGTCATATTTTTGACCAATAATATTTGAATGCTGGTCTGTTTTAACCAATCAAAATGTTGTATGCATTAGTGCAGAACCCAAACAAATGTTATCCTTTAATCGAAACAGTTTGTGGGTTAGTGTGGAAGTAATCAGCTGCTCGGATGACATAATTTGGGTGAACCATAGGGATGGCACGGTTCACAAAACCCACTGTTCGGTTCGTATCACGGTTTTAGGTTCACGGTTTTCGGTTCGGTTCTGTACGGTTCTTGTTGTTATTTTTTTCTTAATCTTAACCCTCCAGAAATATACTCCAGCATATGATATATAGCTTAATTATCCACAATTTTGGATACAGTATTAAAAGATAGTTATATCATGTAATCATGCACAAATGAAATTTGAAATATTACAGAATAACAATTGAAAAAACTTGCATTTATCGAACTTCCAACTTCAGTGTAGCTCTTACAAAAATACATGGGATGTGACCAATAGGCTCCGCTCACGGCATCTCAAAATCTGATAAATCTGTTAAACTGACCTTTGTCGATATGAAATGAAGACAGATTCAGCAAATGTATGGCCTATTTCTCGCAAAAAAAAAATTCAGAAACATGTTTCGGTGAACAATATTTGTAAAATATGACATTGTATTCAGAACAAGACGCCATTAGTCTGTTTTGAAATTCTAGAGCAGCCAGACCCACGTAACGCATTTGTCCAATCAGGTGCCATGTGTTGTGTTTTTCCCGCTCGTCATTTCTGGTAAGTGTTTTAACATAGGTGTTAAAAGTGCTAACAACGGCAGTAAGTGGTTTGTGCACATTAGCAGTGTACCAACAAACCGTGTGTCACGCACACACACCGAATGGTTTGGATGTTTTTTCATGAACTGTGCCACCACTAGTGAACCATGTGCACACCCCTCTGTATAAACTGACCAAAGAACAATATTAACTATGCAAATTATTAACAATATACGTAAGTAAAATAAATTAATAGCCAAAGCTATAACACTTATGTTGTCTTTGTAACAATATACTGTTGAAAGACAAACAGAACTAATTAGAAGATACTCCACAAAGCCTGGCTGTTCAGTGGGTAGAAAGAATTGTTCAAAAGTAATACATGGCTCCACGCTGTCTGTGCTAATGAAACAGAACGAGAACGTGGAGATTAACTGGTCAATGAGTGGGTCGTTATTTTCATTGCTTTGAGGTACTGAGAGAGATTTGCAATTTAATACGGATTACAAGAAATATGTTTCAGTAAACAAAGCTGCAGGGACACAAATAAAATATCATAAACAAGACTCACAAACAGACAAAGCTTATAAGGTAACTAACGAACAAAGTAGCTGCGTTGCTGTCAGGTAAACTCATGTAGCTGCTGCAATCACCTGCTATTACTATAATCTGCCAGCAGTTGCTAACTAAATGTTGCTTAGAGAAAGCACTTATGGCTTCTTTTGACCAAATACAATTGAACAAAAATAGCATGAATGTCGAATTTCTTTGAGACTTTGGAAAACGAGATTTAGATTATTTAAGTATTTTTAATGATCGGACACGTTCTTCAACTAGCTTAACTTTTGTAGGTAGGCGTTACATGAAAGGTAGTCAGATGACACGTAATTGGAGGATCCTTACAGGTAAAATTACATAATTTATCATCAGCTAGTTTTGTGGTGTAGGTGTACGTATTTTATAATGTTCAGTTCAAATAAGACCAATATTAATTTAAAGATGTGGTTGCATTAGATCTGGACAGGAAGGATAACTCTGAGAGTTGGAAGGGGTGTGTCGCGATTCTGTCTTCTCAGACCGCGACACAGGTTCAATGGATCTGAGTGTCGCGATTTCGGTTTCATATCTAATATCATTACAGCCCTACTGTACAAGGAGTTACGGAGCTGCTGACAAGGCAGAATTAGAAAGGGAATTGGGAAGGGAAGAAAATCTGGAAAAATCACAAAGAAAAAAGATATTATACTGACAATATATTTTGTTCATATTGCCCAATCCTAGGATACATGTACTGCAATAATGGTTGTGCTCTACCACAGAAAATCTAAACAAAATACAAGACTATACTTAGAGGCTCATGAACAGATTTAACTGCCTTACACTTCCCCCCATTTGGAGAACTGAGTCCCTCCAGTACAGGTAAGGTAGGGAAAACTGATTAGAAATTAAGTGATTACAGTAAACTTAACCCAGATAACTGAAAAAGCTTATGCCTTTTGGGCAGTAGAACACAAATCACATCCCTAAGATTAGTCTTAAGTGTAGACATTTAAAATTCCACTCAGAACCTTTAACTTAATGTAACTTATATCTTATATCCAAATCGCTCTGCTCTATTTACTATGCGACCACTAGATGTTTTAACAGTCTTTTCTGAGGAGTCTATATCACCTCGTCTTCTTCCTGGCTGGCACCCCAGACCCTTGGACTGGGACGCCTCGGTTGGACCCTTGGACTGGGATGTCTCGCCTGTATCACCTGGCAGTGGCAGCATTGGTACCAGGGGAACGTCCTCTCCATCTGTTTGGAGGTCTGTGTCTTAGCACTGCCGCAGCATTTTACTCCTTTGGCGTGAATCCCATACTGGTATTACTTCACTGTCATAGGGCATGAGTCTATCATGATGTATTACCATGCTGCATTTAAGGCCTTGAATCTTGTATAGGCCCTTCCATAGTGCCTGGAGCTTTGGACACAGTCCTTTCCTTTTTGTGTTGTCTTTGACAAACACTAGGTCTCCAACACTTTAGGAGTGTTCTCTTGCCCAAAGGTCATGCACCTTTTTCTGTCATGCTGGTGTAGCAGGGAGGTGCTCTCTTGCCATGCTGTGCACATCCTTTAAGCCTACTTCCAGATTTTAGAGGAAATCCGCTACATTCAGTGGGTCAGCTTTTGAGTTTTACGGTACCAGACTGGATATCCTATGGTTGATGGACCTCCCTGCCAAGCATCAGTCTGTTGGGTGTGTGAACCCTGTCACTGTGTGTTGTGAACTGCAGTAGGTGGCAGTGAGCAGTGGCAATTGCTCGTCCCAGTTCATTTGGTTCTGGTTCATATAACATCGAAGCATCTGTAGCAAGGTCCTTTTGAACAGCTCTACCTGTCCGTTAGAGGAGGGGTGGTAAAGTAGTCCTGGTCTTGGTAATCTGCAGGAGCTTGCACACATTCCGAAACAGCGAACTCTCAAAATGACTGCCTTGATCCGTGTGTAGCTTGGGGGGCTCCAAACCTGGCAATAAAGTCATACACTAGCTTTCCTACAGTCATTTCAGCACCTTGGTCAGGGACAGGAAATGCTTCAATCCATCTGGTGAACTGATCAATAATGAGAAGAATGTACTTGTTACCAGAGCTGGACACAGGGAATGGCCTAAGGATATCAAGGTACAAACGGCTCAGGGGTGTTCAGACTTGGTAACTTTAGTTTGGCTCTTTTTGTTGGTCCTGTGGTTTTGCATGCACTGCAGTATGGGCAGCTCTTGACAAACAGGAGAATATTTCTGCCCATGCCATATCAATGGTAGCTTTGGTGCACACGCTCAAGGGTTTTAGCTTCTCCCAGGTGACCAGAGTATGGAGGGTTGTGGCATGACTTTTGGACTTTCTTCTGCATGGACACTGGAAATAATAACAGCAAAGTTGGGCACTGGCCTCAGAGGAGTAATAGAGGACTCCTTGTCTCAGTGTGACTTGGGGCCAACAGAGCCAGAACTTTCTCACTGCAGGGCTCTCGAGCACCACTTCATTTTGGTGGGGAGTGTCCCTGTTTCCTTGCATGTGTGAAGGGTGGCAAGGATAAGATCTGCTTTCTACAAATTTGTCAGTTGGTCAGGGCTAAGGGATTCAAGCCAGTTGAATTCTCGGCTCTTTGGCAAGTGTGTAAAAGGCTGATCATCCACTGACTGAGCGCCATCGCCATTTGTGTCGCCTCGGGGCTCAATGCACTTTACCACTAGTGGCACAGCATCATCAACATTATTTTCAAACTTGGCTAATTGCTGGTAAATTCTCTGGCAGTACTTGCACCCTTTACAAGGCAGACAGGTTTACCCCCATTTGGTAACAGTCACATTTGTCCACATTTCCTCCTGGCAGCCTTGACATGGCATCTGTATTACCGTGCTGCTTACCGGCTTGATGCTCAATGTGGAAGTCATACTGGCTTCTTTTTTTAAGTTGGCGAGCTAGCTGTTTCTACAGGGCATTTGAACCGGAAAAACCATGTGAGACTGCCATGGTTAGTTTGAAGTAGGAACTTTCTGCCCAGTAG
The DNA here is from genome assembly GCA_016801145.1 of Umbra pygmaea. Taxonomy (NCBI): domain Eukaryota; kingdom Metazoa; phylum Chordata; class Actinopteri; order Esociformes; family Umbridae; genus Umbra; species Umbra pygmaea. The sequence goes on along the minus strand of JACXGM010004021.1, from coordinate 19,220 downwards.
ATAGTGCCGAAACTGGCGTGTGAAATGAACAACAGCAAGTAACCACGACGGGTGATGTAGTACCTTTGTTGAGCTGGTGAAAGGTGCCTGTTGGCATGTCAGAACTCTCTCTTCCCTCCACTGGACTTTTAACAGGACAGCCCCAACACTGTTGTTTGAGGCTTCTGTATCGAGAATGAACTTCAGCACGAGGGTACCCCAACATGGGTGCAGCGGTCAGTTTTTGTTTGAGCTTAGTAAAAACAGCTTGGTGCTCATCAGTCCATAGAAACACAGTCCCTTTTTTGAGAAGATTATGAAAAGGGCTTGCCAGCTCTGCAAATTTTGGGACAAAAATGTGGTAGCAGTTATATAGGCCAAGGAAGGCTTGCAGCTCTTGTAGGTTGCTGGGGGGGGTTTCACTGCTGTACATATTTGACAAGAGCTAAATTTGTTCTGACTCCTTCGCTGCTCACAATGTGGCCCAGGAAGAGAACTTCTTGGAGCATATGACATTTTGATGGCTTTAGCTGTAGTCCATAGTAGGGTTGCTAATTGTAGGAACTTCCCTTAATCGAGCATTGATAACGTTAACAAACAACCATCGATTAATCGTTATTAAAATGTAACGTAAAACAAACTATAGACATCTTATAGGACTCATATTACAGCTAAAACCGCAGTAAAACGTTACAAGGCAAAATACGGTTCCTGATTATGCTGACAAAACAGCTCCTCTATTTAACATTTAAGCCATGTAATATTTGAGTTTATTGATGATATAGCTGTCCCAGATACATTTTTTATGGTCAGCGACAAACCTCCAACGCCAAATAACAACTCCCGTCACCAAACTATGAACAGTTCATATCTTTGCTAGTCTTTGAGTTGCCCCAGACTACCTGATTTTTTACTGGCATGATTGATATTTTTGTGAAACCCGTGAGGAGCTGTAGCAAATGAGAGGGCAGAAACCAGAAACCTCGAGTATACATGTGGAATTAACAGGGATAGCGGCAGTATTCTATTTCATAGTACACACAAGAACGGTCCCCAAAACGCATGCACAATATGTATAATTATGCAGTCTACTCAACGAGCGAGTGCATGAGGAAGAGAGATTGATTAATATCAATATTGTTTTTTTATCTAACTCAGAAAACCGTGCAATAAAGGTCGGCATTAAGAGTAAAAGCAAACGCGGTTCTTTCATCATGTGAATAATTATTCCTCAAGCTAGCTAGTAGCCACACTATGCGACAGCAAGACCAAACCAAATGTAGACTGTAATGGTTTTAGTTTGACAGAATCGGATGTACTTTTCAGTTCGTCAGTTTTAACATTGCCAATGTCATATTGAGTGGCTGATGTAACACATACCAAGGCTATTTGCTGCTGTGACAAAACATCCATGTTTTGGGCTTGCAAAGCGGATGGATCGTGGACATGTAGCTGCTGACTCATAACGTTAATGCCAGAAGCACTAGCAGCAGACTCAATGCTGATGCTGCTTGCGGCAGAATCAGAATTTGCGCCCCCTGGTGGCGCTTAATTGAAAATATACTCATTGCTAGACTTTAATGTGAAACAACCTGTTGCTCGTTTTCAGATTTGATTGTATCGAGTAAATTCTTAACGATCAATCAATCGATCGTTGATTAATCATTAACATCCCTAGTCCATAGCTTTGAAACCTCTGAAAAACCTGCCCAAGCCGATCCAAGATTTGGTCCACTCCGTTTCAGGTGACAATGACATCATCCAGGTAGATAAGAAGGGTTTCCCACTGAAGGCCCCTGAGGACGAGCTTGTGGGGAGTAATGGTGGGGTTTGTTGTGCAGCTGATTGTCATGTTATGTGTGAAAGGACAGGGGCCAACATCAATTGAAGGTGTCTTGTTTGTTCATTTAGGTTTTCCAACATATCTTGTAACCATTTCGGAGCTGTTGCAGCCTCTGCAGGGCCTGATGTAGCATCTTGTAATTCCTCAGTCATTTTTTAAAATTTATTTTGCTAGGCACTTCCTGTTGTGCTCTTGTGAAAGGACTGCCCGGACGTTGTGCACTGCGACGTTGTGGCAACTTGACTACTTTTTTTTTGCGATCTCTTTTCTCTTTTCACACACCCGTGACAAGGTGTAGCTTAGCCTTATGTTGTTATTTAGCTCAGGATGCATTTGGATATAGTCTTTTTGAATGGATTCACTAAAATAAGTGTTACAGAAGATCCCACTTCTGACAGGTGCGTGGGTATATTGAGACTCACGACAAGGGATCTTGTTTTACGAACTTAACTCCGGTAAAAGGTTAGTTTACAATTATAGTTGTTGTTGATACACTGTGTTGTTTTTAGCCTCTAGCTTTTACACAGACAGCGGTTAAGCAGTATCCGTGCAGTAGGGGTGGTACAGTTCATGAAAAAACATCCGAACCATTCAGTTCGCTTGTCTCTGTTAGGAGCATGTGTGCGTCGCACGGTTCATTGGTACACTGCTAATGTGCACAAACCATTAACTGGTTTCAACACCTATGTTAAAACACTTACTAGAAATGACGAGCGGGATAAGCGTGAAAAACGCAACACATGGCAGCTGATTAGACAAACGCGTCACGTGGGTTTAGCTGCTCCCTAATTTCAAAACAGACTAATGGCATAATGACATCTCGTTCTGAATACATTCTCATATTTTACGAAAATAGTTCACCGAAACGTGTTTCAGAAAAAAATTTAAGCAAGAAATAGGCCATACAGTTGCTGATCTATATTCATTTCAGATCAACAAAGGTCAGTTTAAAGGATTTTCGTCAGATTTTGAGAGGCGGCAAGTGAGCCGATGTTGGCAGTTTAATAAATGCAAGTTATTTCAATTGTTATTATGTAATATTTCAATCATCATCTGCTAAAATGGCACAGAAGTTCCTGTAAATGTCAATGCACACAATTTTTTTGCCAAATAAATGAAAAGCTTGCTGTATTAAAATCTCACTTAGTTTTCCTCAGAGATGGTCCCAATAATGTGCTTAAAGTTATGTCAAATTCCTTGTGTGCATGAATACATGATATAACTATTTTTTAATACTGTATTCTAAATTGTGGATAATTAAGCTATAAATCATATGTTGAAGTATATTTCTGGAGTGTTAAGATTAAAAGCAAAAATAACGACAAGAACCTTACAGAACCAAAAACCGTGACCCTAAAACCATGATATGAACCGAACCGTGGGGTTTGTGAACCGTACCACCCCTACCATGCAGGGAGCCATGAGTGTTGTCGACATGTCCTAGGCTGTTTGAAATATACGCTAGTAAAATGCTATATGCTAATGATGCTATAATAATAAAGTAATGAAAAAACCCCACTTATCTCCAACAAAATTGTATCCAACTAGGTATTAAATTACCGAAACTTCCCCTGAAGTTTCGTCCATGGAGTGCTCAACGTCTTTGGAGCTACCATTGATACCAGCACTAATGGTAGCTGTGGGCAACTTTGCTTTCAATTTGTATATCACTTAGCAAATATTACAACGAGTGTTGTCTGTATCAATTTTAGAAAAGTGTAGCCACGCTTCCGACCGTTTTCGGCTTGCCATCACAATTGACTGTTTGTGTCAACAATTGACAAGCTGCAGAGGTAAGGTAATTTCACGAGAAATGCGCTCTTAGGTACCAGAATTTGGCACAGATTGATTTCACATAAACCAATTCTCAGTAATACTCACTTGATTCTGTCCGTACCGGTAAAAGTGAAGGGTTCGGTATAGGGATGCTCATTTCGGGTAATTTTCCCAACCGACAACCGCAACTCGTTATCTGATTATTAACCGTTAACTGATAAGATTATAAGATTCAATTGGCTTTAAATAAAAAATTACATTAACGAGTGTCTGTAACCCATTAAAAATATAAACAATTTTTTTCACGGATTTGTTTTAATGTCTAAACAGCATACAGAACAGATCAACAACAGCTGCCGGTTGCCCCAGCTTTGCGTATAAAGTCAGTCGGGTGCAAAGTCCATACTAAACGATACGTTGAAACTAGTTAGTTTCATACTAAAGCTGTGTCGATGTTTGGTTTCACCAAACTACACTGGCGTAAAGTCTACACCAACCAAATAATTGTCGCAGAAAATTTGTCGCAGACATTTTCACTTTCTGTTTTCAATCAAAGGAAACTAGCCTTGATGCAGTGTTTATTGAGTTGTCAAATTATAGAACGAAAACAGTTGGTGACAATCTGGAACAAGGTTGTTGCTTACACAAGGCCTACGGCAAATAAGGTCTATATTTCATTAACACAAAACAAAATGTTGATAACACTTGCTATGCGTTATGTTACTAACTAACATAAAGCTGAGCGCACCCATTCCATTGAAATTACCATTACGGTCCTCTCGAAAATAAAATGCGTGTTGTCAATCACTGTGTGTGTGTTGTTTTTAAGGTAACATTATTTTGTCGGCTATAATGCGTCAGGAGCATGATGAATTATAGCCGATAAAATAATATATGCTTCCCAATACGATAGCGTTATACGTTTCTGTACTACATGAACAAATGAAAGCGCAAGTTAATATCACAGTCATCACACATTTTCTTGTGTGTTTTTAAACAACCAAAACAAATAATGCATAATAAAAATGATGTGGCTGTAAAATTATCAAGCATTTGGCTTTTACTTTAAAAAAAAAAGGGTATTTATTCGAACTCCAACATTTGGCTACAAAAACTAAGACTATTTATTGCAATTTTTACCCATTTAGTGTTATAAGTACCCTGGAAATCCAGAGTTCTCGCGGGAGCACAATTTGAATTTGCTCAGCAAGTTACTCTGGCAACGAGTAATTCTGCTCATTAACTATGCCCTTGTAGCCGAGCTGCACCAATCACATCGGTGTATCGGATATAGGCGTGGCAGAGGCAGTTGTTTAAACGGCTTTGGCCACTACAATGAACGAGTTAGATTTGGCTTTTTGTTTTTTTTAAAAGGACGTTTTTGCTGTTTTGCCAACCTGATACGGCAAGAGTTTTATCTACCATTTACGTCCGCCATAGGGGCTTAGCGAAAAACCACTGGTGATAGGTCGTAGTGTTATCCAATTGCGTACAGTGAGATTTTCAAATGCATGCTTGGTGCCGACCCTCAAGTTGGGTGATTTTTATTACACGATGCCAGACCCTTATATCCTCCGGATTTGGGTCTGGAATTTTCCAGGCTAGTTTATAAGTGCCAGTGCCAACAATTATATAAAAATACAGTTAAGTCAACTTACTGTAAAACATGTATAACATGTAAAACTATGATTACAAACTTAAATAGTAAAGGCCATTTGGCATTAGTTTTGTCTTCATAAATACAACATTACAAAAAAGGATTGCACCTATTGCAAATTACCCACACGAGTGAGTGAGTGAGTGCCCAGTCAGACCAGTTGCTTCATTGCAGTTTGGTACGGCAGAAATACATACATTCATTTTCAATAGAACGCTGCATTTGCCTTGCATTGCGGTGCATTTTAGGAGAAGCATTTGTTCGAAAAATCATATGGATGATTTAAATTGCATGCGTTGGTGACACCTACACATAGTGTAGCTTTGAAAAGGGGAATGTTTTATTGCAAATATGCATTTTGTTAAATAGAAAAAGAACAGCATTTTGTTTTTTACTTAGGCTAGTTGAAGTATATTAGCATGTTTTGTAGTATTGTATTTTTTGTTAATTTAAGATGTTCGATGCTTAATCACTTTGGTAGCTGATCATAATTTCTTCCCCAAAAGTACGAGTGGATCTGGAGAAGCATTTGTTGCATTTGGTAGACGTGACATACAAACATGGTCTCGCAAAGACTGTAGTACGATACTTGTTTCTCCATCACGTCTCGGTGTATACAGTGACTGCATGTTGAAATTATTGTTGCATGGCTACATAAAAGTTTAAGCATATGTGATGCATTGCCATGGTCAATTGGTCTGACTGGCGCGTGAGAGAGATGAGGGTGCGTCTTTTTTTAGGCTATAATCTCTTGCAATTGAACGTGAATATGTTTACTACTTAAAAACATCAAAGCTAAACATCATATCTAGTCAAACCGCATCACGACATCACTACAAATACAGTATGGGATTAAAATCAGCGAAAATCAATGTATAGGCTTAGGCTACGTTACCTTGTTTCAGCGACGCTTGGTGAAACATGGACTGGATGTTTGCGGTTCATATGCTGAATCATTGAAGTCGTACTGTTGTGGTATGCCAGGTCTACTTTGCAGTAGACACATTGCACGTTGTTCTCTTCCTTTTTAAGTTTGTAATGATACCAAACTTTAGACGTTCTCTACTGTTTATGGACATCTTTATTCTCCGCAATCGCGCCAACTAAATTCAAAATGTATCACGCGCTATGGTGTGCTTCCTGAACATTGAGCAACGGTCCATGTGAAACAATTAGATCCCTGCGCGTAATTTATAGTGAATTTAACGAGGCTTCGAGGCAGAGTTTTTGCCTCAAGGAATTTTTGTAATCGAGTAACTCGATGAATCGTTTCAGCCCTACAGTCATCATAAATGTCCAATGGTTGTCATTTTAATTGATGAACGCAAAACAGGCAGCCGGTATATTTCGCTCCTCATTACCTATATCTCCCCGTGATTTAAACAATATATAGGCCATATATACGTAAAAAATAAAACAAAAAAAACGTCTAAACTGTTTAACTGATAGTATTAACCGGTCAAATGTTTTACTTTCGGTTAACGGTTAAACGGTCATTATGAGCATCCCTAGTTCGGTACTCAACCCTACTGGTTACTAATGAACTCCTGTTAATTGTCATTTTGTTTTTAATCAGGAACTTACCAAAACTTGTGAACTCAGCCGCAATTAGTTTGGAATGCACAACATTTACCTCTGTACATGTGTCTTAGGGCTGGGTAATATTAGCTACATTTTTTAAGATAATTTTTACAACTCATCTACCATGTTGTGAAGAGGGGGAAAATAAATTAATGGATGTAGTTTTTTTATTACACACAGACAATAAACCCTGCATTTATGTAGAGTTATATACATTTTTATTTTTTCCAAATTTAATTTGAGTCAATACCAATAATAATTTGTAATAATTGATTCCAGTAAATTTTTGCAACTGGCCTGAAAGACCTTCCTGTTACACCGCTGTATGATCTTGGCCACTGTGCTGCAGCTCAGTTTCAGGGTCTTGGCTATCTTCTTATAGCCTACGCCATCTTTATGTAGAGCAACAAATGTTTTTTTTCTGATCCTCAGAGAGTTCTTTGCCATCAGGTGCATGTTGAAATTCCAGTGACCAGAATGAGGGAGTGTGAGAGTGATAACACCAAATTTAACACACCTGCTCCCCATTCACACCTGAGAGCTTGTCACACTAATTAGTCACATGACACCGGGGAGGGAAAATGTGTAATTGGGCCCAATATGGACATTTTCACTTAGGGGTGTACTCACTTTTGTTGTCAGCAGTTTAGGCCTTAATGGATGTTTGTTGAGTTATTTTCAGGGAACATCATTTATACTGTTTACAAGCTGTACACTCACTACTTTACATTGTAGCAAAGTGTCATTTTATTCACTGTTGTCACATGAAAAGTTATGACTAAACATTTTACAAAAATGTGAGGGGTGTACTCACTTTTGTGAGATAATGTACATAGTTGTATATAGTATGCATCGTTTGACCCATTCTTCAATCTGACTGTTCGTTTTGCATGATGTCCTTTTGCAATGTAAGAATAATGTCTGTGAATAAAACGCAAATGAATATATATTGGTAGACTAATAATATTGGCTGATATTGATAATTGTATATCGGTCAGGCTCTAAATGTTTTAAACCTTAAACCGATGGAGCTATAGCCTTTTTCTCTTTTCCGTAGGTCTCGGTCCTTCAGCCGGTCTCCGTTCAGCCGATCCCCTTACTCCCGCTCACGCTCATCGCGCTCCCGCTCATACTCCTACACCCCCAGCCGGTCACGATCCCGATCTAGGTCATACGGACGCTCTCCTTTCTCTCGACGCATTGGTAGCCGGGGAGGACGCAGCCGCTCCTACGGACGCTCGCCGCGTTCACGTTCACGCTCCCGCTCCCGTTCTTATGGTTACCGGCGCTCTGGCTCTCCTCGCTCCCCTCCGTATCGTGGCTGGGAGGGGGGAGATGGAGCTGGTGGAGGGTTTAGGCCTCGATCTCGTTCCCCAGGGGGCTACAGGCAAAGCAGAAGTCCTGGAGGGGTCAGAGGCCATCATAAGCCCCCCCCTCGAGAGCCTCCCCCCTACGAGCCTAAAGGTCGTCCAGACCTTTCTCCGGGGGGTCGAGAGAGGTGGGAAAGGGACAGCTACAGGCAGTGGGAGAGGGAGTACCGGGAATGGTACAACAAGTACTACAAAGACTATAGTACCCAGCATTCTTCTATACACCATCGCGGCGGCCGGGCGAGCAGGGAGAGAGAGCGCCTCAGCCCTCCACCCAGGGATTACTCCCCCCAGGGACGGGGGAAGAGAGGGGAGAGAGGACCTCCCCCGGGGACTCATAGGACCCACCAGGCCCCCGCCTCGCTCCCTGCCGCGTCCAGCAAAGGAGACCTTGCTAAGGAGCGCCCACAGGGAGGGACCAAAACAACGGACAGCGGAAGTAAAACTCTGAAACCCAAAAAACTGAAGAAGAAGAAGAACAACAAGGGGGACGAGTCAGAGTCAGCCAGCCATTCAATGGACAGAGGGGATGCCACACCCGTCAGGGACGAACCGATGGATGACCTGTCCAGCTTGACCCCCAGCAAAGCCCCCACCACCTCCGCTAAGGTTTCAACCACTAAGGCCACACCATTGAAAACGCTTCCAAAAACATCTAGCAAGTTGGAGAAGAACAAAAAAGAGAAGGGCGGGAAGGTGAAGAAGAAGACTGGAGACCCCATGGCCACAACTGTGAAGAAGAAAGATTCTTCAGCCCCTAAACCAACCAAGACCTCAAAGGTCAAAACTGAAGAGACAGTAAAAAAAGAGAAGGGGCGAAGCACTACTACTGTTAAAGGAGGTGTGGCTAAAGTGTCAATTTCAAGATCCCTCCAATCCCACGACCCTCCCAAACACCTAGCTGATGTCCGCGGAAGCAGAAGAGATCCCCTTCAGGGTGTTGGGGTACCCCCTCCTCGGCCCCTCCAGACTGCACCTCACTCACCAGCAGAGAAGAGGAGAAGAGTGGAGATGGGAATGGACAGAGGCATGGAGAGGGGGATGGACAGAGGCATGGAGAGGGGGATGGACAGAGGCATGGAGAGGGGGATGGACAGAGGCATGGAGAGGGGGATGGACAGAGGCATGGAGAGAGGCATGGAGAGGGGGATGGGCAGGGGTATGGACAGGGGGATAGGGAGAGGCATGTGTGGTCCCCAAGCTAAGCTGCGCCGTGCCGAGCTTTACCCCCAGAGAGGACCTCCAGTGCCCCCTGCCAAACTGCCTCATATCCACACCATGTTCGGCACAGAGTCTGGGAGGGGAGAGGGACTGCTCCCCATCCCCATCTCTGTTCCAGGTTCCTCTGTCGACCCGATGAGAGGCGACGGGCTTCTTCCCATACCAGTGGGCCCCCAGTGTGAAAGGGGATCTATCTGGCCCTTAATGGGTCTGCAAGTGCAACCCTTCCCCCAGCGAAGGATTAAACTAAACCGCGAGCTTGGGAGGAGGTGCAGCGTGGCCCACGTAGGTGATAAAGCACAGCATCATGCCGCTGTAATCACCACAACTGTTAGTACCAGAGACCGGGAATCTGGTCCAGACACTGCTGAGAGCCGGGATCGGGCTGGACAAGATGAGAGTGGAGACAATCGCGTGAACAGGCTGGTTACTGAAGTGGAACGGGGAGAGGAGGATGGAGGGATGGAGAGAGTGGCAGTGTCCGTAGAGAGGAAGTCGTCTGGCACAAGGTCAGAAGTCGGATCCGTGAGGTCAGGCAGGCCATTGTCAGGGGAACGTTTGCCAGGACGGTTGGAGAGAGGAGGAGGGAGATCGGTCTCTTTAGATCGTATGACCATTGCCGAGCGCTCCGCTATTGTTAAGAAACCAGATGCCTCCGGGGAAAGAATGGAGCGCGCGCACACTCCGCCTACAGAGAGGGAGAGGCCAGAAATAGCACAGACTGAATGTGCCACAAAGGAGAGGTCTTCGTCCAGAGAGAGATCAGCCAGAAGAGAGCCAAAAAATGAGATCAGCCCCTCAACCACGGTAGACAGAACTATCATTCCAGATGAAAGGCCTGATGCCCAGAGCGAGGCATTGGCTAAAGACAGACCTGTAGCGATCAAGCTAGGACCTGTTTCAGCACAACGTTCAGGGAAGACCAAGACTGACAAGACCAGGAAGATCAGCAGGAAGACTGCTACTAATCGCAGTGCGTCCTCCAGCGCCTCGTCCGACCACTCTAGAGCCACGGGTTCATCAAGGTGAGTGAAAGTTTAACCTCTTAAGGTGAACATCAGTTATCTTTTCTATAAATTTGATCTTAGAATTTTTCTCACAAGGTAGGTTTTCAGGTGTGTTCTTATAGTGAGGGAGACTTGTTGACCTAGCTCAATAAGAACCTGGTTCCACAACTGAGAAGAGCTGTTTTTAGGCTTGATTAGGTGTCTGATTGGTTAGTATCTCCCATCCCCTGGCAGTCTAGGTCTTATTTGGGCACTAATTGAAAGGGAAGACCAAAAAACTGAATACATTAGGCCCTTAGCAGTGGCAGAACAAAGAGGCCATGCAGGGTTGGCGCGTTTCCCGAAGGTAGGGTTTGGCACGTTTCCTGTAGGTAGGTTTGGCGCGTTTCCTGACGGTATGATTGGCACAATTCCTGAAGGTAGGTTTTTGGGGTGTTTGGTGGATTTGTAATGAAGCTTCCTGTATGATGTTATTAATTGTAAGATCTCTGATTTGTGTCATTCTGTCCAGCAGAAGGTCTGAACCGGTCCGGGTTCAGGGGAACCAGCAGGTGGTCCAGACGCAAAGCAGGCTGAGTCCTGTTCAGTTCCCCAGCCCAGGCAGGGATGGGGGGGACGTCCTTATCCAGCCTCCTCCTCGCTCCAAATGGGAGAGGGATGAGCAAGAGGATGAGCAGGACCAGGAGGTTCAGGAGCAGATGTCTGGGTCCGGTTCCAGGGAGAACGGAGCGGTAGTGGGGGTAAAGTCTTCTGCCCGGCTAAGGGACCCTCTCAGGATAGAAATGTCACAGGCGCCACCTAGTGGACAAATGCGGGAGTTGCAGGTTGTGGTCACGAAAACAACTAAGGGAAGAAGAGGACGGGAGGAGGGCAAGAGGGGCAGAGAAGAGGGCAGAGTGGTGAAAGAATCTAAGACAGAACCCAGAGGTCTGGAAGGGAGAGGTGGGGGGGCAGGGTTATTGAGAGAAGGAAGTCGAGGGGCAGGGCCAGAACCAAGGCGGCAACGCCTGTGTTCAGACTTGGGTAGAGAGACTGACGAGGCAGCCTTTGTCCCAGACTACAGTGAAGGGGAGGGGTCTGATGGGGAGAGGGGCAGTGGTCTGAGTCACAGCCCCTCCCACAACACTCTGAGCCCTGCCTCCCAGAGCCTTGACAGCCGGGGCGCTGCCTCGCCTGGCAACCACAGTAGCTCTGCGGTAACAACAGAGAAAAAGAAGAAGAAACACAAGAAACATAAAAAGCACAAGAAGCGCAGGAAGCACTCTGCCCACGCTGATGACGACCATGACACGGAGACCGCCGCCGGAGGTGCCAAAGAACACAGACATGAGCACAGACATAAACACAAGAAGAAGAAGCACAAGAAGAGCAGAGCAAAGGAGGTAGGAGTGGAAGAGAGAGGGAGTAGGGGAGAGGAGGAGGAAGAAGAGGAGGAGGAGGAGGAAGAGGAGGTTGGGGAGAAGACCGGGCAGGAGTCAGTTGCCGTCTGAGACTGCTAGCTCTGTTATAGCAGCTCTACAACGGGAGTATTCCAGCACTTGCTTACTCCATTTGCATCATGCTAATGACTCAAACTTCAGTAGCATTTATCAAATGGCTCTGACCTGACTATGTTATATTGAACAGAACAGCCGCGGTCGGTGAATCTTAATTGGGGAGGACGGGCTCGTATTACGCTCAGAACCGGAGTGAATGGAATGTGTGCAAATCAAAAAAACTATTGGTTTTGTTCGTTGCGCACCATTCCATTCGCTCCGGTGCCGAGCGTAATACGAGCCCGTCCTCCCCAATTAAGATCCACCGACCGCGGCTGGAACAGAAGCATTTCAGGCTCTGTTAGCTCATGCTACAACCTGAGTTTGCTACATTACGCTAGCTCTGTTAGCATTTAGCTAATGGCTACATCCTGAGTATGCTAGCTTATGCTAGTTCCTTTAGCGAAAAAGTAAGCTAGCATGTGGTGGAGACTTTGTAATTAATGGACACTTTGTTAATTTGGTTGAGCTGAGCTGGATATATTTTTAGTATTATCTGAACAAGGGAGTTGTCCCTTAAGTATCACGTACATCTCAGATATCTCTGAAGTAGTTGATATATTGTGGTCCATATTTTGATCTTCTGTGTTTTCTGTGAATATGTCTGAGGTTCTGTGAATGTGTTTCTGTACAGATTGATGACGCTGCAGTATTTTGTATGACCTCCGACCTGACTAATAGTTGTTTGAAAAAGTGAGTCCCAAATGGCACCCTAATCACAGAGCACTAAACCTCAAAGCAGAGCCTAGTGGCCGATCCAGAGACTCAATATAGTACTGGAAAGGCACTAGGGTAACATTTAGGACACATTGGTATTTTATCTCATCATGTTCATGTGAACTGATCAGATCTGAACTCAGGCTAACTGAATGGTGACCACTGGAAGTTACTGTTCTTAACTTTTTTTCTTAATAAAAATGTTTTTCCCTCTAAATCTCTGAATCCTAACCTTTTTTATTTAGTTGGTTAATAAAAAGTGAATGTTTGTAATATAATGTTGTCACTAGTATCAGTGTCAACTTCATTCAACAATGTTTAATACTGTTCTGAAAATCTTTTTTTTTTTTTAAAGATTCTCCTCGTTAATTAAATGGCGTGGATGCCTAGCTAGCTGCCTTTCCAACATGGTCTCGAAAACACAAATTTTGGGCAGTTTTCTGCAGCACATTTCAGCCAATAAAATAATGTGGAGGTTTTAAATTAGGCGTGTTTTTCAATCCATCTAGAGCAGGCATGCAAACTCCTCACTTTTAGGTAAAACTTACATTTTTTAAACCAAACTGGGTCTCCTACGTGATTTGTGCAGATCCAATGAGAAAATATTGGGCAGGGGGGGTCGTGGCCAACACGGCATTTTACCCGTGCTTCGCAACTTTTCCAACTGGCTCTGGAACCAATCGTCACTCCTAATGCCTAAACCTCACAGCCAATCAGGGAGAGTGGGGAGAGTTTTTTTGCAACACTGTCCAGTGCCAGATTTCCTATTTGTTGTGAGGTCCCAACTAAACAATATATAACATGCATTTAGCATTTCTTTTCTGGCTGTGTTGGGTGTAAAGTTTAAGAGTGCATGTCTAATTAAGGCAAAGTTGTTTTCAGTACTCATTAATGTCTTATGAGTAGTCCTGGGGCATGATCCGAGAGTTCAGCTTTTCATTTGGGTTGTGACCAGTCTTTAGACAGATCCAGATCAGCTGCACCACCAGGTATACAGGAACAAGGACAGCCAGGTGGGCTGTGGGCGGTGACAGTGGCTGGGGACAAGGTCGTCATAAAGCCGGGTATTTCTGCGTTCTGGTCCAAGGACTCAGGTCGTCATAGGTCATCGTCCTAGGATTCAGCAGGACACCAGAGAGATTAGATGGGGCATTCCATAAACAACAGTACCTCAGCGCAGAATGCAGATAATCTTTAAGCAAATCGAATTAAACCTTACCTGTACTATAGTAAACTAGGCCCCATGCTGATGGGTTGTGGAGGTATAATAGCTGCCAGCTCTAAGATGTAATATTTTTTAAAAATATGATTTCAGTTTAAATTTAATCTGACAGGAAAGCTTAACAGGGAGTTAACACACAGGCCCCCATCTCATATTACTTGCCTGCCAGCCCCAATGCATGTTTCTTTTATATAGGAAGGATAATTTTACATCACAAAACTCAGAGGGGAACTTCGCTTCACATTACTGACTTCTTTGCCATGGTCTGCTGATACTGAATATAACAAGAAAGGATGTTGTTAATACACATTAACAATTTATTAAACATAAGGAAAACAAAAAAATATACAAAAGATATAGAGCTATGGAAAATATTAGGAGACTACCTAAACATTTTTTTTTTAAACTGAAATAATTCAATTAAACAAACACTCCCTCTGGAGCTGCGCTCATTTCTGTACCTGACTGGTGGTAGTTGGGGTGCTGGTTGAACGGGTAGCTACTCTGCAGGCAACATTTCAATTTTAGCACACCCATATGATCTTGTTGGACATCCCATTCCAAAACCATGGCCATTTATAAGGAGTTGGTCCACCATTTTGTGCCCATTCAGCCAAAAAAGCATTTGAGGTGGGAAGCTGATGTTGGACAAGAAGGTCAAGCTCACAATCGCCTTTCCAATTCATCTAAAAGGTGTTCAATGAGGTTGAGGTCAGGGCTCTGTGCAGGCAACTTGTTACTCCACACCAAACTCATTGAACCATGCCTTCATGGACACCCCTTATATACCCCGCATTATACCCCTCCTCCACCAAGGGTGTGCACACTCCTTTAGCTATATCGTGTATTTTAGGATGTTTCAAGCATCCTTAACATATCCCCCCTAAATGAAATTTATGAAGAGCTGTTTTTTCTAGCCCTGTTTAATGAGAGTTACATATGCTTAATAGCAAAATGGATGTTACCTTAATACACGCATCTCCAACCCTGGTCCTGGAGAAATGATGTCCTGACTATTTTTTACTCCAACCCTAATCTGGCACACCTGATTCTAATAATAACCTGGTTGATAAACTGAATGAGGCTACATTATATGTGGTTGAGTGAAAACTCACAGGATGGAATCTCTCCAGGACCCCTGCCTTAATAAAAAATACAATGTTTAATTTCTGCATCCTCAGGCTGAAATATTTTTACCCATAATAATTAAGAAGTTGCACATATATAAAAAATAACTTAAAATATAAAAAGAACTATAATAACTACCAATTTAGACAAATTATTATGTAAAAATATTAAGAAAAGACTAGAGTAAGAAAGTTAAAATTTGAACCCACAAGTCTAGTTTTATTATAACAGAATTCAGACTGGAATTGGTACAGATTATTCATAGCTCTCTGCAGACCCTGTTTTCATAGCCAACACTAATCTGGTAAACTGATGACAGCACTTAATGACAACAATCTTTATCCCCATACATCTGTCAGTTCTGTTCTAAACCCTTAACTGGTCAGATTGATGGTATATCAGGATGTAATGACCACAAACTTATCTGGTCAGATTGATGGTATATCAGAACAATTATCTCATATCTCTGTGAGCTCTGTTCTTAAATGTTATGGATACATCCAGAACTATACCTGTTCAACGGGGGCTCATACATCAGGCGTGCATAAAAATAATCTTACATTTGTACTGGCCATTGGAATAAATAAAGTGCAGACACATTGAGTGTGATTTATCAAGTGATCCTATGACTGTTTTGGGCACACCGGTACAAGGAAATCACCATTAATAAATACCACTTCTCAGACTCAGCACTTGTGCACAAACGTGGCTATTTGCATTTCAACACTTCCCTAATTACACATACAGTTGTGCTCAAATTTTGCATACCCCTGGAGAATTGGTAATAGATGTACAATTTTTAAAGAAAAAAAAACATTCTCAAGGGATTCATATTCAACTGTCGGTCATAACAGAATGGCACAATCTAAAACAAAACATGGCAACAAAGAAAATAATTAAATAACCCCTGTTCAAAAGTCTGCATACCATCAGTTCTCAATATGGTGTATTGCCCCATTTAGCAGCAATGACAGCGTGCATGATTGTCTATAAGGCCCCAAATTCTGTGGTAAAGCTGCCCATTTGTCTTGGCAAAATGCCTCCAGTTCATGTAGTCTTTCGTTGTCTTGAATGAACCGCACGTTTGAGATTTTTCCGAGTGGCACGATGAGATTAAGGTCAGGAGACTGTTATGGCCACTCCAGAACCTTCACCTTTTCCTGCTGTAACCACTGGAGGGTCAACTTGGCCTTGTGCTTAGGGTCATTGTCATGCTGGAAAGTTCAAGAGCGTCCCATGTAGGGCTTTCGTGCAGAAGAATGCAAATTGACTGCCAGTATTGTCTGATAACATGCTGCATTCATCTTGTCATCAATTTTCACAAGGTTCCCCGTGCCTTTAGAGTTAAAAAAAAACCAAAACACCAGTGAGCCACCACCACGCTTCACAGTTGGGATGGTATTATTTTCACTATAAGCCTTGTTGACCCCTTTCCAAACATAGCGCTTACGGTTGTGACCATAAAGCTCTATCTTGGTCTTGTCACTCCAAATTAGTTAGACAGAAGCTGTAAGGCGTGTCAAGTTGTCGAGCATAATGTAACCAGGCTTTTTTTTGGCACTGGGGCAGTAAAGGCTTTTTTCGGGCAACTTGACCATGCAGCTTAATTTTGTTCAAGTATAGTTGTATTGCGCTCCTTGAAACAAACACACCGTCTTTTTCCAGAGCAGCCTGTATGGCTCCTGAGGTTACCAGTGTTTGTTTTTTTGGATCCTGAACAATTCTTCTGGCAGTTTTGGCTGAATTCTTTCTTGGTCTGCCTGATCTTGTCTTGGTAGCAAGAGTTTCCTGAATCTTCCACTTCTTCATAAGTTATTGAACATTACTGACTGGCATTTGGATATCTTTTTATATCCTTTTCCAACTTTATGCAGTTCCATTAACTTATCACACAGGTATTTTGACAGTTATTTTCTGCTCCCCATGGCTCAGTCTCCAGCCTGCTCAGTTTGTCCAGGTGCGAGATAACAAACTCATTGACTATTTATACACAGACACTAATTGCAATTTAAAATGCCACAGAGGTGTGGGGAAATTAACCTTTAATTGCCTTTTTAACCTGTGTGTGTCACCTTACGTATCTGTAACAAGGTCAAACATTCAAGGGTATGTACTCTTTTGATCAGGGCCATTTGGGTGATTTCTGTTATCAGTATGGTTTACAAAGGAGCCAAACAACTGTGTGATAATTAATGGATTCAGATGATCACTATCCTTACGTAACAGTCAGATGGTTTGCATGAACAGTCATATTGTCAAAATCAATGCCGGCATTTCACATTTTCCGCCAGGCTGTGCAAACTTATGAGCACAACTGTATATGGTACAAAATAATCCCTTTAAGCATGTGGGAAACATAAAATGCAATCATAAAAATCAAGGAAACCTATCTTAGAGAGGTACAGGTGCCGTAGTGTAACATGTAGTGTATCTCTTTGGTTTCTCACTTGACCAGTAAATAGTAAAACTTTGCTAAATTTAGGACAACAGGCTTCATGAAATATGCTGTTCTTCAAATAAGTATCAACCAATCGCCGATAAGCATCCAATCCTCAACAATTCGCTCTGTACTATTAAATTGTACTTCAGCAGAATGAACCAGTCATGCGTTTGACCTTCATATTGCTCAGCATCGTTCACTCATATCACCTGTACACTGAGTGGAAGGCTGCTAAGTTCACATACGGTGGTTGTGCTTGTTTGAATGAACCAGTTTCACCTTCATATTGCTCAGCATCGTTCACTCATATCACCTGTACACTTGTTTGAATGAACCAGTCATGCGTTTCACCTTCATATTGCTCAGCATCGTTCACTCATATCACCTGTACACTGAGTGGAAGGCTACTAAGTTCACATACGGTGGTTGTGCTTGTTTGAATGAACCAGTTTCACCTTCATATTGCTCAGCATCGTTCACTCATATCACCTGTACACTGAGTGGAAGGATGCTATGTTCCCATTCGGTGGTTGTGCTTGTTTGTCCATCTGGGTGCAATCTATGTAAACAATGTTACATCAAATGTAGCAAACCCAGACCTTTTAATCAATACAAACCATAGTGTATGAAAATATGACATTCATAATTAGCTTGTTCTGGGTGTGAGAACCTCCTATTCATTTGATTTCATGTTATGATCAACAATGGTTTTACATGTCTATAATTTGACAAGTGACTTCACTCCACATTATTATTATTAAAAATGAATTAATGTGGTCAAATGACATGAATTACCTTAGCTTAAAGGAATAGTACATGTATTCACAAATCAAAATATTATTGAATAACTAATCTACGTTTCAGAAACAGTTCCTTATTCCACCATTATCAAGGTTGTGTGTACATTTACGAACAATCTCAATCAAACGTTGTCATTGATAAATCCCACACTTTGCGTAGAAATGGTTGGACACACAAATGTGTGTATGCATGGTTGAAGGATGGCCCCAGTAGGTCAAATATGGAGATCACTGAAAAGACAAAACTTCATAGCTTTTTATTGTCACTTATATAAGTCGATATCTCATCATTTTAACAATTTATCAATTTAAGATACCTTTATCTAATCTGTGTACCTGGGTGCACTGGAATGAGCATGTGTAATTCTGTGTCTATTACGATGTAATGAGCATGTGTAATTATGTACGAGTGTCTGTTAGGATGTAACAAACGTGTACTACTTTATGAGTGTCTTTTTTAAGATGTAATAAACATGTGTAATACTGTATGGGTGTCTTAGGATGTAATAAACATATGTAATACTGTACGCCTTTCGGTTAGGATGTAATAAACATGTGAAATTATGTATGGATGTCTTTTAGGATGTAATGAACATCTGTAATTATGTATGGGTGTCTGTTAAGATGTAATAAACATGTGTAATACTGTATGGGTGTCTGAGGATGTAATAAACATATGTAATACTGTACGCCTGTTGGTTAGGATGTAATGAGCATGTGTAATTATGTATGGATGTCTTTTAGGATGTAATGAACATCTGTAATTATGTATGGATGTCTTTTAGTATGTAATGAGCATGTGTAATTATGTATGGATGTCTTTTAGGATGTAATGAACATCTGTAATTATGTATGGATGTCTTTTAGTATGTAATGAACATCTGTAATTATGTATGGATGTCTTTTAGTATGTAATGAGCATGTGTAATTATGTATGGATGTCT
>JACXGM010004020.1:8414-39708 GCA_016801145.1 Umbra pygmaea | reverse complement strand
ATCAACATTTTTATTTCAAAACAAGTAATCCGAAACCTGACATCAAGTAATGTCAGGAAGAACGAATTTCACACACATTGAAAAATGCTCTTTATTTGAATGAGTGAACGTGGCTCTTAAAAGGTAATTAAAGGCACTGGGGTTGCGATGCCACCGGCTTAAAGGCACTGGGGTTGCGGTGCCACCGGCTTAAAGGCACTGGGGTTGCGGTGCCACCGGCTTAAAGGCACCGGGGTTGCGGTGCCACCGGCTTAAAGGCACCGGGGTTGCGGTGCCAGCGGCTTAAAGGCACCGGGGTTGCGGTGCCAGCGGCTTGGGCCCGCAATCGCTGCTCGCAGCTATATTTTAATTATTATTACACACATGTATTCATTCATTATATTTAATTATATACTTTTAACCATTTGATATATTGTACTGGTCAAATAAATACATTGCTGGTTGTGTTTTAATGGTGTAGCCATGCTAATGGGAATCATATTCATTTATAAGTTACACCAGAGTTCATTAATGACCAAATCTCACTTTTTCATGTTTCTCCAGGGAGACCAAGGAGATATGGGCCCCAGGGTAAGAGTAAATACCGGTGCTTCATATCTTTTAAATCCTCCAGACATCAGGGCACATACAATGCTAATATGCCCGCGCCACACATCCTCACTGTCTACACCGTTGAGAGAGAAATATGGACTGTGTCTAATCAGGAATCCTGAAGCAAAAGACGCTTGATCTACCATCGGCCCTGTCGTAACCCCATCAGTCAACCTTAGCGACTTCTCTGTAACCCACAACCCAACACACTTCTATTAGAAACAGGTGCCCTGAGCTGGCCCATTAATGATTATTGCCTTGTTATTGTATTTAAGCCTCAACTAAAGAGCATTCTGAGGCATGTGGTTCACTGTGCAATGTAGGTTCAGGAAAATAAGACCTTTTTCCCTGGTTAAATATTTCCTATTGCATGGTAAGAATGCACTTAAATGTAGTCAGCAAGTGTGTGAGAATCAGAATGATGTCCAGCTGCACATCTCTCTGTCTAGTTTGTCGTCTTTGATTCATCTATGTTTGAATCAAGGAATCACAGACTAAGCATTAGACATCGATTCACCTGACACTTCCATTAGCTCCTCCTTTTGGCGTCTACGGAAACTGTCTGTTTCATTCCTCCTTCAAGTTGCACTGTCCCATAAACTGAACTAGGAAGAATAAATGTGGCCATGTGTAAATCTCATAGTCAACAGCAGCTTGGCAGGATTACATGACACTAGATGTCTACTAGTCAAGCTGTGTTGTTTCCTCTCCTGACCTTGGAAGTAAATTAAAGCTCTTGGAGCAGTCTAACCTTCTGGCAGAGCCCAGCATAGAGCACAGGTGGATGTCTGAGCCATCAACACTCATCTCAATTTTCCTGTCCTGTCTGTCGGGGTCAAGAGAAATAGTTTTGCCTCCCACACATTCTCGTATGCAGTGCCTGATACCAGCCATTCTGGGGCCCTAGTTTTGGTTGGTGGGCACCCTACTTTGTGGTTTATAAGCCCCCATATTCATTGCACATAGAAAAGTTTCCGATTTAAAGTTTATTGCCTGGGGAGCTCAAATGGCTCAATCACTGCATCGTAGTACAGTTGCGTCATTGCTACCAGGAGTTTAAATCCTATTCAGCGCTTACCGACCATACCGAGGGCTTCGCATAAGGCGGTGCCAATTGGTTGGGGCTGCTGGGGTTGGTTCTAGTGGAAGTTGCTTTGTCTCATACGTCTGTAGTAACTCCTTGTGTTAGGTTAGGCGCCTGGAAAGTCAATTGTATGTAGACACTGGCAAGAACTTCCTGGTTGAATGAGCAGTTTGATAAACATGATCGCTTGGCCAGATGTGCTTTGTAGAACATATGTCCATCCTCGACTCTCTTGAGCCTGCCTGGGTGCTGCAATGAGACAAGGCCATGCAGGTAATTCAGTGGCTTTATGTAACATACATTAAAAACAAAAATCGCCTTAGACCCACAGCAAATCATATGTCAATCACACAAACAACATGGAAAACGGTGCCTGAATATCGCCACGGATTTGTCTGCCGTCTTCGTGTTCTGACATGAGATACTTTACAACATGCTCAAACTGTGCCAAGATATATGTACGTACAGATGGATCAATAACCTCAGTTCCTCCCCTTCACCCCCTCTATCGTCTCTCCCCCTTGTCTTTCATTATCCCCCTCTCTCACCCCCTCCTCCTCCATGCAACACTGTCCAAACTGCACCCCAGGGACCACCTGCACTTGTGGGCTCTGCAGGTCTGCTCAGTAATCAGATTCTCACAGTCAAGGTTTGTCCCACCCATCTCCTCCGAGTCTCCATCCATCCGTCCAGCCTTGCCACTCCTGTTCTTCTCTCTACTTCACCTGCTCTCCGCTTGTTTTGAAGCCCTTCCAAAAACAGAACAACTTTGCTGACATCCTCGCCACTCTCGCAGGCCGTAACTCTCTACTCACATTCTTTCTCTGTCTGTTTTTCTTTCACTCTGGTCTCTGGTGGCCTCCCTCTACTTTTTTTTGCCGGCGCTCAGATGATCTTCCCACGCTTTGACCATGGCTTTCTCTCCGGCGACAGGCACGCTTTTCAGAAACGCCTCCTGAAGGTAGAGCTGGTGTACCTCAGGCCTATTTCCTCTTGTCTTTTTCATGTTCTCTCTTTTACATCAGGTCTTTTCTTCCGCTATCATTGGCATCACTCATGCACAATGGGTTTAGACTGATGCACTTCTCTGTATGCATCTCTCACACATTTTTCTCACATCTGCTTCCGATTAAGGAGAATGTCAGTTAAAGTATATTACGGCCTCTTTGGAAACAGAGTTTGAATAAATGTTTGCTGATGATAACTGATGGAAAGAATGCTACTCAGAACAAGTTTAATTGGAGCCTATGAATAGCTTATTCATGGCTTGATAATATAAATGTGTAATGATATGAACGTGTGAAATGTCAGTTTGAATGCAACCACATAAGTTATTCAACAGTCTTATAGAGTGCATAGCAGGATTTTGAGCCTTGCATAACACTTAGATAGTAGTTGTCTGCTGACAGCTGACACTTGTGAAAAGAAGAATTTCAAAGTATTGAATTCACTTTGCAGAACATTGCTCAAATGTAGTTTATGGATTTCTCTAGAGAAAGGAAAACTGCAATTGGAATGATTAGGAATAGGAATTTGAGTAATTACCCAATTTCATACATCTCTCAATGTGTCCAAACAGGGGGACCAGGGTCAAGCTGGAACCCCCGGCCCCCCAGGGCCTCCTGGGTCACCAGGTCCCAGGGGACCACCTGGGGATACAGGGAAGGATGGCCCCACAGGCCCCCCTGGGGAGGAGGTGAGACATCTTCTCTTTCCTCTCATCCAGAATAGCACTGCCGCCCCTCCCGAGCTTGGTTCCGCTTTAGGTTTCTTCCAATGATCCTGCATTCTAGGGAGTTCTTTCCAGCGATTGCCCTCTTTTGATCTCTGCATTGCTTGCTTTGTGTGGTTTTAGGATGGGGATCTGCTATGTGCCTTGTAACATGCTCATTTTAAAAGGCCTTCGAAAGTAAAAATCATTCATATGTATTAATTGATTCCAAATCTGTCTGTATTGTGAAGATGTGGTGAAAGGAACTCAGCCCAGTCAGCCTTTTCTAGTGTTTTAGGTTGACTAGGAGGGACTTTGCCATCTTAAACAGTAAAATGAAGAACAGTTCAGTACACAAGTAAACCATGGATTTCCATTCACTGTCTTTAGTTATCTCTCATAATGTATTTAGTGGTCTGGATCCTTCCAACCAGGACAGCTCGGAGATGAGGGCAATCACACCAATGTCCATATTGAGAGCAGATGTTTTCTGCAAGGCCATTTCCTTTAGTTGACTCGCACTCTAACTCTGTTTATGCGATCTCACTGAAACCACCTCGTTAGAAGATAGAGGAGAGCGACCAGCGGTGGGTCTGTCATGTCATCCGCTGAAATCGTATAACATTTTATTAGTCACATGTTTGGTAAACAAGAGTTGTAGACCAAAAGTGAAATACTTAAAGGCCCTTTGCCAACTAGAATTACAAAGTAAGAGATAGAAATCAACAATAAATAAATACAAATGTTATGGAAGGCAAAGAAAGATTCTTATGGTATCTAGTTTCGCATGAATGCCAGAGTGATTTGGGACCACAATGAAAATAAGTCTTTGGGCTTTATTGTCTCATCCCTGACTATTTATGTATTTTAATGTATGACACAGAGTACTCTCTCATTTTATATTTTAAGTGGTCAAATAAAATCAATCTTTATTCTTGTAACACTTGTGATTTCAGATGGGTAGTTCTTGCTTACTGAGATAACATTATTTTGCAGCATCTGTTTCATTTCTATTTACGACATTGCTATGGTTAATTTGTTGTGCTCTACCAATACAAACTGTTAGAATCTGCCAGAAAACCGTCTCCGGTAAACATTAAAACCACTAAATAAAGGACTAAAACTGTTGTTGCATTTGTGTGAAACAGTACCCCCTAGTGGATAACCATTTTAAATGCACCACTTTTTAGTTTGATTTAGCTTTACCTGGACATTAAGTTTCCCTTATTAGTTTTTCTTTTTAGTCATTCATCAGATGTTCTCAACCAGAAGAACTTGTCGAGTTATTCAATTTGAGTTTGTTTCACAGGGTCCACCTGGTCGAGATGGAAATGATGGACCACAGGTAACCTATGTTAAAATTGTGTTTTGTTTTTCTCGTATCATTGTGCTTCATATCACACTGAAATTCTGTCCAATTTACACAGGGACCAATGGGTTCTCCTGGACGACAGGTAAAATGTCCACATTTCATATTCAGACCCACACGTAACACTATGCATCTAATCTATGTAATCTCTGACTGGTTAACTCCTTCAAGTAGAATTTGTCTCGCAGGTTAATAAATATGTTCCAACAATCTGTTATCTTAAAGGGTGAGAGTGGACAGCATGGTATAACTGGACCCCAGGGACCTCCAGGGATCAAGGTGTGAATTATGATCATCTCTTTCTGTTCTCCCTGGCCCTGCTCCTGCCTGGTCTCATTGTAATATCCATCGTTTTCCACAGGGGGAACAGGGGCTTGTAGGTGATCCAGGCAGGAGTGGCATGAATGGAGTGCCAGGGATAAAGGTAACATCAATCCTACATATGACTACCAACTCACAGGTCTTTACGCTGAGACAGATAACACTGCGTAAAGATGCAGCAGAATGCTAGACAGGCATTCTGAGGTTCCATTGTGTGTATTCACGATGAGTTCTGAGGTTCCACCGTGTGTATTCACACTGATTTCTAAGGTTTCATTGTGTGTATTCACGCTGAGTTCTAAGGATCCATTGTGTGTATTCACGCTGCATTCTAAGGTTCCACTGTGTGTATTCTCTCTGCGTTTTAAAGTTCCACCATGTGTATTCACGCTGATTTCTAAAGTTCCAGCGTGTGTATTTACACTGAGTTCTAAGGTTGCATCGTGTGTATTCACACTACGAACTAAGGTTCCACCATGTGTATTCATGCTGCGTTCTAAAGTTCCACCGTGTGTATTCACGCTGATTTCTAAAGTTCCACAATGTGTATTCACGCTGAGTTTTAAGGATTCATTGTGTGTATTCACAATGCATTCTAAGGTTCCACCGTGTGTATTCACACTGAGTTTTAAGGTTCCATTGTGTTTATTCACGCTGCGTTCTAAAGTTCCACCGTGTGGAAACATGCTGAGTTCTAAGGTTCCACCTGTGTATTCACACTGAGTTCTCCTTCAGGGTGAGAAGGGTGAGACTGGAGTCACAGGGCCTAGGGGAGACATGGTGAGTGGCTCCTCTTTCTCCGCAAGTCAATCTAGTGTGTAACTTAAAAGATGTCCATCAGCCTAGGTACTTTGTTGTTGTTCATCTTTTTGTCACTGTCTCCCTCTACAGGGCTTACCGGGTGAGAAGGCAACTCCAAACCTTTATGACATGGGTTTTGGCCAAGTTGTTCAGGTAAGTTTTCAATAGCTGATGAGATAAGTCTGTATTGTACCATGACCTTAGAAATTCAGATTGTGCATTTAATACATACACCATTCAGCCATGATGACCACCTGCTTAATATTGTGTAGGTCCCCCTTTTGCCTCCAAAACAGCAGCCCTATACACAACAAAATGTGGTGCCCTGTGGTCTGACACGTTTCTATCAGAACCAGCATTAACTTTTTTAGCAATTTGAGCTACAGTAGCTCGTCTGGTGGATCAGACCACACGGGCCAGCCTTCGCTTCCCACATGCATCAATGAGCCTTGGCCGCCCATGACCTTGTTGCCAGTTCACCAGCTTTCCTTTCTTGGACCACTTTTGATAGGAGCTGACCATTGCCGACCAGGAACACCCCATAAGAGCTGCAGTTTTGGAGATGCTCTGAATCAGCCGTCTAGCCATCAAAATTTGGCCCCAATTTTTCCTGCTTCATTTTGTCCTCAAAGTTTATGTGACAGAAGCAGGAAAATTGGGTGTCAGAACACACAGAGCATCACAGTTTGTTGCATATGGGGCTGCAAAAGGGGACCTCCACAATATAGACATGAAAAGAAAGTGATGCACCAACAGACCAAAAAAAATCCATGTTTGTTAAATCTTACTTGGCAATAAATCTCTTTCTGATTCTGATGTTAGGCAGGTGGTCATAATATCATGGCTGATCAGTGTATTTACGTAAATGTCACTCACTCAATAATGTTTGTCTCAGTATGCAAATCTGTATATCAGATTGCAATATGAAGTCTTACATTGCTTTTCTACTGAAACATTTTCACAGGGCCCCCCAGGAGCACCAGGCCCCCCAGGAGACCAAGGGCCAAAGGTGAGCCTTGTACCTGACGAGTGGTTCAGGCCATGGACTTCTAATCCATTGTGCTCTATGTACACACTTAAGTTAAAATCCCTTCCTCAATATATCATATTTTTCATTGTAGCATGTTATGATTTATTATATCCATTGAACAGTCCAATATATACTGACACTTATTCAAAATGCACCTTTGTTGATGTAAAGGCTGAAATAATTCAAATCATGTCAGGATATTTTTGAGCAGAGCCTGCATACACATGTATAATATGTTTTGGATAACAATGCTATGAGCAATGGAACACTGAACTATATACACAGCTCAACATAATTAAGGGAACACAATCATCACAGTAGTAAATTAAACTCAATATCAATCTGTCCAGTTAGGAAGCATAAGCAATTGTGAATCAATGTCACCTGTTTTGGTGCAAATGAAATTCACAGCAGATGCACTGGAGAGGCAACAGCAAGACAACCCCCTAAAAAAGAATGGTTTTGCAGGTGGTGGCCACAGACAATTGCTCTCTTCTTATCCTTCCTGAGTCTTCAGTGTTACATTTTGCTAGTATCCTTGCCACTATTGGTAGCATGAGGCGGTACCTGCAGTCCATTCAGGTTCCACAGGTAGTCCAGCTCCTCCAGGATGGCACATCCATACGTGCCGTCACAAGACGGTTTGCTGTGTCTCCCAATACAGTCTCAAGAGGATGGAGGAGATACCAGGAGACAGGCTGTTACACAAGGAGACCTGGACCTGGGCCATAGAAGGGAATCAACCCAGCAGCAGGACTGATATCTGCTCCTTTGTGTGAGGAGGAACCAAATGAGCACTACCAGAGCCCTACAGAATGACCTCCAGTGGGCTACTTGTGTGCATGTTTATGACCAAACTGTCAGAAACAGACTCCATGAGGGTGGCATGAGGGCCCAACATCCTCTAGTGGGACCTTTGCTCACAGCCGTGCAGCTTCAATTGGCATTCGACAGAGAATACCAACATTGGCAGGTCCACAATTGATGCCCCGTTCTCTTCACATAACAGCAGGTTCACAGTGAGACACCATGGTGAACGCTAAGCTGCCTGCAACATCATGCAGCATGACCGGATTGGCGGTGGGTCAGTGAAGGTCCCGGAGGGTCGCACAGATGTCCAAGTGCTAGGCAACGGTACCCTGACTGCTTTTAGGTACCGGGATGAAATCTTCAGATCCATCATCTGAACTTACACTAGTGCAGTCGTCCCTGGGATCCTATTGATGCAGGACAATGCCCGGCCTCATGTGGACAGTGTGTAGGCAGTTCCTGGATGACGAAGGCATTGATATCATTGACTGGTCCTCACGTTCCCCAGACCTGAATCCAATTAAGAAACTCTGGGATGTTCTGTGTGGGTGCATCCAACGCCGCAATGTAACGCCACAGACTGTTCTGAAGCTCACTGATGCCCTGATCCAGGTCTGAGACGAGATCCCCCAGGACAGCATCCGCCGTCTCATACAGGCACCTGGGGGGCCATACACACTACTGAGTCAGTTGCCGTATTGAAATTCTCACAAGTCGGAACAGTCTGTGATTTAAATTGTTTACTTAGATTCTTGATGTGAGTTTGAATCCAGCCCTCAACCGGTTGGTGATTTTGGTTTCCATTGACCGTTGTAACATAATTTTGTTCTCAGCGAATTACACACGTACAGTAAAGATCTTTAATATGTTTCAGTCTTCGAGACCCAATATGTGATTTGAGTGTCCCGTTAATTATTTTGAGCAGTGTATATTGATCGACAACAAGCAAACAGGTTTAGATCTCCTTCATGCCAACAGGGAGAGTCAGGCGTACGAGGAGCTGACGGTGAAAAGGTAATGGACTAACTACTACTGCACATCAATGTGAGCAGTAATTCTTGGTGCTGTCTGCCTCAGGCTGTGCTTTTTCCCTGTAGGGGGCCAAAGGAGAGAGAGGTGACGATGGGACGCCTGGAGACATAGGACAGAAGGGTGAAAGAGGCCTTCCCGGTCAAACTGGTTTTGTGGTAGGTGTGACATTCTGTAAGCTGCATGCGGATGGAAACCGCATGGGCCATGAGCATGCTAGGCTACTACCCCACTCATTTGGAGAATTGTTGATATAATGTATTTGTTTCTTAGGGAGCTGATGGCATAAAAGGAGAGAGGGGAGACTCAAGGTTTGAAGACAATCTGGTAAGTAATGCATTACCAAGCTTTAATGTCACAGTGAAAACTTGTTTCTGATTGACTAGAAGCGGGTTCTAGAATGCACATTCATTCTTGTTATAAAACGGGTTCAGAGATATCTGCAGTTTGATTGGCTAAAATTGCATTCCAAGGCTATGATTGTACCCTGATATCAATCTGCACTGTGAATGTTGCCTAATCACTCAAGTATCTGTACGCTAAATCTGATGAGCCAAAATAAAAAAAACATGGTGGACAATTCCTTTCACTTCAAGTCTCAACACCAACTTCCAAATTAAACATGTACAAATTAAAAAACTATTTTTAAAGCTGCACTATGTAACTTCCCATTCATTTGTCCTGTCGGCCCGAATTTTACTCACAGGTCTTAAATTATTTTTTATATAAAATGCTGTAAAATTCACTAAACATTTAGATATGTATTTATGTGCAAGTACATATACCAGTGGCGGCTGCTGGTCTTTCAGAGGGGAAGCTCATTTTCAGGTCTACATCATAAAAATGAATTTATACATAAATTCTGCCCTACGTTCCTTTTCAAGAAAATGCTCTGTGATCCTGTCGTACCAACTAGGTGTCTTTACTAGTGACTTGACCAATGTTCTCTCAATGGCCAGCAGAGCTAGGCTGCTTAAACTGCCTTGGCCTGTTGTGTTACGGTTGTAGGACTTCAGCAGCTTTAAACAGGAGAAGCTCCATTCTACGCCTGCAGATGTACATGTAGCTCCATTGCACTGTGCTACTCCATGTCTTTAAGGAACACCAAGTAATCATACTGATTTCCCCTGTTACCCTGCAAGTCCTGATCTGAATACAGGACTTGAAGTTTAAACTCAAAGGAGGAAATGTTGGAATTAGGTTAAAATGAAACGAGGAATGTAGTGTATAATTGTATAAAATGTATGATGAAAATTCACTAGCAATTTCGCCAAGTAAATACCAAGAAATAGGTTGTAGCAGTTTGTCTTTCGAATTCACTTGCAAAATCAGCGATGGGACTGAGCTCGATTAACCTCGGCGACTTTCAAAGTACAAAATTGCTGTCAATCAATAGGAGAGGCAGTCTTTCGACAGACCCTCCAATCATCATGCAGAAGCCCGAAGTCCAGGCCAGCCCACACCTCCAATTTACCCCCAAAGAAGCTGAGCGTCCATGGGCAGGACATAGTCACAGCATTTATATAATGACCATCTAGTTTTGAAGCACTGAAAAAACTATTCAAAGCAGCCCCATTGAAGTCCATGGACACCAGGCTTAAACAAGGAAATACACTGTGACGCTACGGACATGTATTACAAGGAAATCAAGTCAGTCGACCTGCTATATGTAGATGATTCTCAGCGAACTTGTCTTCGAGATGAACGTGTTCTAACAAATTTTTCGTCAATAAAATGTTAACACAATAGTACATGTTTGACCATTACTCTTTTCAGGGGAAGCCGAGCTTCCCTTGCAGTCTCAAAGAAATCACAACTGACATACAGTATATCACAAAAGTGAGTACACCCCTCACATTTTTGTTGGGGTTGGGTTGTGTTTTTTTTAAATATCAGGATATACAGTTTTTACAGCTTTATATAAGAGGGTCTCTGAAAGAGGAAATAGCCTACCATTCTCACCAGCCCCTATTAGTGCCCCTATTAAGCTTAAATACATTACTTCTCTATGCAGCAGTTGTTTGAATCAGATGTACAAGTTGCCTGCTGTTACTGTTCTGCCTATCAATTTATTTATATTTTCTGTAAATTTAAGAGGCATGCAATTGTTTTCCTCACTATACGCATTGTATAATCTAGAAGCAAGAATTCTCTCTCTCTCCCGCTGTAAGTAAGCAATGTATTAATAACGTTCTTTCTCAATCAAGCATTTTGGCTTTTAATGGATGTATTTAAATATCTCCCAAAAACAATTTAAAGAAACGCAAATTGCATTGCAAAAATGCACAGAAGTTGGCTTTACTGCATTGGCCATAGTGTCTGTACAGTAGGCTAGTAGGCAGTCTATTGACAGTGGAGTCTGTATCAACCAAACATTTGAATTGCATTAACAAATGCATCACTAAAGCAGACTGGAAAACATCTGCCATTTTATTTAAATTAAATGGCAGATTTTTATTTCATATTTTAACAGTTTAAGAATACTTCCCTCAGATCCATAATCCGTTTTATGTCACCAGCCTTTCAAGTCTAATTTGTTATTATTGTTGGTATGCATTTGTATTTGTATTTATATTTGTATTTATGTCTGTGTGTTGTTGTTCTGTGTATGTACATGTACATGTGTATTGTATGGTGTGGTCTGTTTTTTTTCGTTTGTTTGAAAATATCGATAAATAAATATATATTTTAAAAAACAAATTATAATATTTAATCATTTTAAAATATGTAAATGATTAGCTTATTAGAAACAACTTTGTGTGGCGTACAAATTACTATATGTTAACATGGCAACAGTAAGAGGAGTGGTGGGGTGGGGGTACGTTAATGTTAAACTATAACTGCACGCCTCACAACCATTTTCTTTTGCTAAAAATACTAATTTAAATAAATTTTCACTAATAAAATGTTTGCTACCATTTTTATAAGCGCATTAACACACTCCAGCCTGTGCGTTGCCAGGGAATAACCGCACACCGCTGAGGTTATTCCCTGGCAATGCACAGTTTGTCATTTGTTGCTTACATATATTGTGACACGTGGCTGTCTTCGGGACAGATATACAGAACACATAATTTCAACATGAAAAACCACAAAACTACTACATTTTGAAAGGTTTAAAACGCCATTGCTTCTAAAGGTGTGTATCACACAGTTGCGAGTGAACAAGAACATTAGTAAACATCTATTAGTTTAATTATTATTATATAAATTATTATATCAACTCATTGAATTTTTCTATTAATTTATTTTGCTCTGTATTGATGGATGTGCCTGCACAAAGTTCAAACTAACAACAGGTTAGGCCCAGGCTCCATGGTTTGTAATCTATGCACATGCAGGCATCAAGCCCCGTCTCAATCCGTCCCACATTCTCTTCCCTGCTATTTTCCGTTCCCCTAATATCCAATCTGTCTAATAAAGCAATAATTCACAAAAAAACAAATGGTTAGCATCCAATATAGAACGTTTATATCAACCGACTTGGTTGCATCCGAAGAACCCAAAATATGTCAATACCATATGTTATTTTTTCATTGGTGTTTATTCCTGATTCGGACCAAATTAGGTGTGATACATGTATTTCTCATTATGTTATTGTAGTGTTATATAATTGCAGCACACTCACTACTAATACTATCTGCTTAAAGGCCCAGATAATCTCAATCCCCGGCCCTCCAGGGCCCCCCGGACCTCCTGGTCTCCAGGGCTTAATGGTGGGTAGTTGGTTTCTCTGTCTTCTGAATAATAGGGACAATCATATTTTCCTTGTTCCCTATTCATGTACTGTATGTATTGTATGTTTACACATGCTGTACAGAGCTTTGAACACAATTTGAATAACAATCTTTTTTAGGGACATCATGGATTGCCGGGACCTAAGGTGAGTTTTCTTCTGCCCCAGTCTTTAGGTTACTAAAGCTGCAATGAAATTAATTTAAAATGTTGCCCTGAGGGATAATTAACTGCCATTTGTTGGAATAGGGCATGCATTTGCAGTTGTCAATAATGTATTGACCAGTCTTAGAAAGCACCAACTAGACAGTACGTTATGACAATGTCTCACAGGGAGAACAAGGTGAAAACGTGAAGGGAGAAAAGGGGGAGACAGGAGACAGAGGCCCTACTGGATTAAGGGTGAGTGAAAGGTGCACTGTGTTGATTTTTGCAGAGAGAAAACCCAACTACGGGACTACCAAAAGCTGTACAACATTTATTTCATGATATAAAAAAATGAATGAAGAAACAGTTTAATTTCTTCCACTATGCAGTGCACACTTTTCCATTTGAACAAGAATTGCAAAATTGCCAAAAGTTTTGGTACCCTTCCACTTTTAATTTAATTTTTTCTGACCTAAATGGAAAGAATCAAGGAAAACTTCAAATAAGATCCCAGCTGAAGGTGTAGTAGTCAGGGCCGTTGCAAGTAATTCTGGGCAGCATAATACAATATGTCTGGGCCCCCCTTCCAAAAATAGATGACATTCATATTATTAATATTTAGAGCTGAAACGACGCAATCAACGTCATCAATTACATAAATACGTTGATAAGTCAAAGGAACCGTCGACTTGCCCTATTATTATACTGGTATGATTTCTGAATGTGAAGATCAACCTGGTTCTGCAGCTAATAAATCTTGCCCTATTTTTGTTTTCGGTCAAATCGCCTTTTGAACGAGAGGGATAGGGGCACTAATATGATAGCATCAAAATCGCTATTTTTAAAACACTAAGAAGGCTCGACACAACATAAAACTTTACTCAAAGTATCACCAGGGGCTGTACGCATGAACTCAAATAATTGAGAATTGTGTTTGTGTACACAAAGTTTATTAAAAAGAAAGGTTTTGTACAACTCACCTCAGCAGTTTGTGTTTCTTGTGTCTCCCATTTTGCCAGTAAAAAAGTGTTGATTTCCGAAACGCGTTAAGTTGGAACAAACCATTTATCAGAGAGGGGTAGGCAGGGGTCCCGGAAATAAGGCCATGAGCCCCGTGAATCATATCCACCATTCCCTGTGTCAGCAACTGCCTGGGGAACAGTTTAAAGTCGCACCATCCATTGATGTCTGAATGCAAATGGACTCCATGTTAGAAGACACAAGCAGACTTCTAAGAGTACGTCCTTTGGACAGATAAAACTAAAGTAAAGCTTTTTGGTAAATCACAACAACTACATGTTTTCAGGAAAAGCAATTAAGCATAAAAAGGAACCACATCCCTACCATGAAACACAGAGGAGGCTCAGTGATGTTTTGAGGTTGCTTTGCTGCCTCTGGCACTGGGTGCCTTGAAACTGTGCAGGGGACGATGAAATGAGAAGACGTTCAAGGCATTTTGGAAAACACCGTACAGCTCAGTGTCAGAAAGCTGTGTCTTAGTCAGAGGTTAAGAGTCCTCCAGCAGGATAATGACCTGAAACATACCTTAAAAAAGAACCCAAGAATGGATAAAAAATTTGATGATTCCAAAGTGGCCTTTTATGAGTCCTGTTCTAATCCCATCAAATATCAGTGGAAAGAGCTGAAACATGGAAACGGCAACCATAAAACCTTGGAGAATTGGACTGGTTTGCTCAAGAAGAGTGGGCCAGCGTTTGAATGCAGGTATTGTCTTGAAAGGCTGTTTAATGAATTATTAGGTTAAATATTAGGTTAAGTGTAAATATTAGGTTAAATATTTTTGTCCATGTGAGTAATCTGTTTTACTATTGAAAGTAATATGTTACATAATAAATCAACAGCAATGGTTGTTCTAACGAGATAAAGAATGATGGATACCAAATACCTTAAGCAAATCTTTTTTAAGTGGAACGGTACCAATATCTTTGGCCATTACTGAATATGAATGGTCAAAGGAATGAGATCTTACTGCTTCATGTTGTCATATACTGTAGCAACATTTCTTTAACATTTATCAAATTAATGTTGCTCCATGACAATCTGAAGCATTAAGATCTCATTCCTTGCACTAGTTTGGTGTAGCTGTCTTAGCTCCCGACTCAGGACCACATGTGCCCTCAGCGATGAGTGTTCAAGCCCCAAATTCTGCTTCCTGTAGGGTGTAGAAAAAAGTTGAATTGTATATAAAGAGCAGTTCAGAACCCCACTCAAAATTTGCCCCAGCGCTGGATGGTATCACATTACAGCCCACATACCTGACATAACATAACTGATGACACTGTATCACATTACATCCCACATAATTGACATAACTGATTACAATATTCCTGGTCACAGGGTATCCAGGGTCTCCCAGGTACAACAGGATTGGTCGGTCTCCCTGGCAGCAAAGGGGGAAAGGTTAGCAGCATGTTTCATATGGCCTGTTTGTTGAGAAATGGACTGGGTATCAAGACACTTGCATTAACGTTGCAATTCTTTAGATTTTAAATGATCATCTATTATGTGAACATGATGGGATGTAAAAGATTGCTCAAATATGCATTTTCATTTTACAATTATATAAAATTGTTTATAATTGTAATATTTTCTTTATATTTATGCATCCTTGTAGTTCCATCATAATCAGACTCCCTTGTCCAACCTCAGAAGAGTTACAATTTTAATCGCTGTGTGTGCAGCGAATTATTTGACAGCTTTTAAACATTCTCTCACCAGTTCAACAGATATAATGCAATAAGTGAAGCCAAAACATGAACATTATAAAAAAATTACAGTTTGGCCTTTCATATTTATGCAATAGAGTTAGTAGAATCTGCATGAGGACTAAAATTACTGAAAGGCTGCCAAAATTAAGACTGGTTACCACAATGCCTAAAAGACAAACATCCCAATATATCCCTTTAACTTTAACCATATTGAATTTCTTCAACAGGGAGAGCC
Source organism: Umbra pygmaea (assembly GCA_016801145.1). Taxonomy (NCBI): domain Eukaryota; kingdom Metazoa; phylum Chordata; class Actinopteri; order Esociformes; family Umbridae; genus Umbra; species Umbra pygmaea. Next base: position 24,116 of record JACXGM010004020.1, on the reverse strand, counting down.
AGGGTTGCCAGGATTAGATGTAAGTGTGTCTAATTCTGTCACGTTCTCCATGTTATTAGTCTGGTTGATATTGACTCCTTTTTAACCACGGACTTGTACAATTCCAGGGTTTCCCTGGGCTGATGGGAGATAAAGGAGACAAAGGGGAGCGAGGAGAGAAGGTGGGCATGAACAACAACAGTGGCTTCTATGGCTGATTAAGCTTTAGGGGGTATGGTATATGGCCAATATACCATGACTGAAAGCTAAGCACAACGCATCACGTCAGTGGGTTTTCAACTACAGGGCTGCGCCAGTCCAGTCCGCGTCCATCATGGGATGGAGAGTGTACCTATCTACAAACTTCCCACTGGGTAGCGCATCATAGCAGTATAGCTTGGATAGAAAGAAATGAATAATACTCCTACTGGACAAAGCTGGTGGGTGGGGTTACAAACAGAGAAATTCAACAGCCAACATTTGTTGGTTTCTTTACTTAAATTAGTGCATTCTAAATAATAATAAAAAAACTTTATGCACTTATACTGTCATTGCATAAAAATAGTATTGTAATCATTTTATTTCAACAGGAATTGTGGCAATCACAGGTCAGACATGATAAATATCATGAATTTTATGTGTTGCTTTTGTATATAACAAAACACTACATAGTGTAGGGAATAATTATCTTATAGGAATTGCTTTTTTTGATATTTTTTAAATATGAAGAAATAGGTTTATTTAGCTTTTTAAGCGCGTTTCTGAAAGAGGAAGTAGCCTTCTCACAAGCAAAATTCTACACCTGTCATGGTTTTGTGTAGGGTGGTGTAGGAGAAAGGGAGACCAAGGCAGAATTACAATATCGGTACTTTCTTGTTTACTCAAACAATCTGGAACAACATATACAACATAGTGGCAGGGTCATCGTGAACCAATATCACAACAGATAAGTATATACTGCTTACGTACTCCCGCAGTGTTAAGGACACCGATAGCTAGTATAGAAACGGAGCGTACGCATAACACATACATCAGGGACTCACTTTTCACCACAGTTGTATAGCCTCCGAACAAGCAGCAGAATATCACTCACTCCGACAGTAAATCAATGACCGACCTCTCTCTAGTCTGGGCTGCTTATATGTAGAACGCTTAACTACCTGATAGAACACGGCTGTATGTAGTCATTAATTTAACCGATCTACAATATACCAGCCTTACCTAATCTAAACCCAATCGTAGCAACAACCCAAACTAGAGAGAGGTGTGGAAAAACACATATGGGGAAGGGACATTACACGTATTTTAACTAGAACCAAAACCTCATGCAATGCACTGAAATGTAAACATAAGACATGATATATAATGAAATAAACTAAACAGTAAAAGGTGTCCATGCTCAAAGTTCATGCACGCCATCCCTCCCTGGGCTGCTCATCACAGCACCCCTATTCGCTGCCTTAAAAATGTCACCAGCCCTTTTTCCTGTGAATTAAGCCAGACTCATTCACAAAACTCAACCATGGAAACACAACACTGACAGACCGTAGCGCCGTGCAGGGCCATGCCCCTTCTCGTTGCGCTAGAGTTCTGGTCAGTCCAACACCACCTATTGTGCCTGGACACAGTGCATAGGTGTAGTATATTGGCAATAAACCACAAACACCCGAGATACCAATTATAAACCGGTTGCCTACTACCAACACAATTAGACTAGTAAAAAAAATGTAATAATATACCTGTAGTATACAGTTTGATGGCTATCAGCCAATCAGCATTGAGGATTCAAAGCACCCAGTTTAAAATGATGATTGTACTACACTGTAGAGAAGGCATTCATGTCTGTAGGGCTCTATCTCAGTTGGCCTGTGCAGTGCTTGGATAGCATATTCAATTACTGGGAGCCCCCATACAGAAAGAAGAGTAGCACTTTGTCATTTGCTTTAGATGAGATGTTGTTATTTTCTCAGGGTGACAGGGGTATGCTGGGAAAGAAGGGCTTGAAGGGACAGAAGGGGGAGCAGGGTCCACCCGGACTGGACCAGCCCTGCCCTGTGGTAGGTCACGTCTTCCTCTCCACTTCTCCTCTTCACTCAACCTCCCTTAAGCACTCTCTTTATTGGGCAAGCACTTCTTTCTCTAAATAACACATTTGTTAGATTATGAAACATACATCCATTATCTATGTTCAGTGTTGGTTATATACTAGCCATGTTAATATAGTATGACTGAGTTCAGGATGCGAGTGGGTGGCAGTAAAATATGCTGTGCTGTATCTATGTGATAGAAAAGTGATTTTTCCGGAATGGCTCTTGCTGACAGGGCACCAGTGGGGGTAAAGAACACCCTGGGGAGGCTGGGCGACCCTCAAGCGCCCTTTGCCCCCTGGTATAGTATATCTGCTTCTATCTGTCTTTCTCCCCCACCCATTGTTAACCTCTGGCCCTGGCTGTCTATTCTTTTTCTCTGAGGAAGTGGTAGCCATACTGAGCCAAACATAACGAAAGAAACCCATAGAATATTCTTGCTTTTACTTTGTTTTTCCCACTCTGCTTACATGTCAGCTCTTGTGGCCCATCGTCATAGTAAACAAAAGTATGTGACGTAACCCCAGATGTGCAAGTGCTTTTTGAAGTTTGAGACAGAAACAAACAACCAAGACTTTACATTTCCTAATTGCTAGTCCAATGCTGATGTTATGCACCACTTTCAGAATCACAAGTAATGGTAATCTGAGCCAACATGTCTACCACTTGATCAGAGCTCCTGGTTGTTTTCTGTACAGATTCTGCTCCCTGCCTGGTATCATACATTTTCACTTGTGTTGTTAGAAATGTGCACTTGCAGGGGTATCACTGTGTGTGTTGTGTGTAATAGAAACCTGTGCTCTTCTCCTTCAGAATGTGAAATCATTACTCATTGTCAGTGTTTTCCTATGTTATGGCAGTTACCTAATCATAAAGATTTCAATAATTAGTGTCTTGGTCACGGTCTATTCCAGTTCAAGACAGTCACTTCCAAAAATGTATCTATATTCCATTGAATTAATGAGACCTTTTAAGGAGCTTGTTTTCAGTGGTGTCTCAATTAACTAACAAAAAGAATCTATGTGTCAACATTTTTTAGGGGATTTTAAATTAGTTGTCTGAATTCAGTTTCTAATTGACCCCTAATCTGGTGTATGTTGTTAAATTCATTTCCAACCCCTCATGTTTTTGAAGAACATTGTGTCAAATGCAATACTGCATGTGTTTGTTTGACGGTGGTGTTTATTTTCTATCACCAGGGTCGAGATGGATTGCCCATACCAGGGTGTTGGCATAAGGTTTGTACAGCAATAGAAGGAAGTACGAATAAGAATGCAATTGTGGAAAAATGTAAAAGAAACCTGCAACTTTATTTTCTTATCAACACTGACTAATAATTGTGTTATATGGTGGGCTGCACAATAGCAGTACCGTTAATGCAATAACTGTCAGTTCCTCTAAAAAAAATGTGTTCTTAATAATGTAAACCCCATGTAAACATGTTGAAGTTTTTTTTACATATTGTACAGTACAGTGTCATTGTACAGCATTATTTACTAGCCAATAAATATGTATCTACTCTTTGTTTCAGTGAGGACCTACCTGGGAGACGGGATCTGTAAATATCGATATATATTTTTCAACTAGAACTCAAGTGCTGTTGTTTTTTATTCCCAATTCCTATTTAATATATTGAGGATTTGCATTGGAATTTTGATTGTGTGTCTTTCACAATCACTCTATTTTTTTACATTTCTCAAAAAGTAAACAGTTTTCATCAGTTTAGGTAGTGGATAGAGGAAGACTGGATACAAACAGAAAGGCGGAGCACAAAAAAAACACTCCCCGGATGGACAAATGTTGCCGCATCTTCGGTAATCTGGGAGAAATGGCAGTCTCACCAAAAATACATTATGATTGACATTGACCAGCAGACTCTAATTTTATCACATGGAGGTACAACATTGGAGCCTGCACCCAAATCAATGAATCTACCCCATTACTGTTGTAATCGTGGTTTGCTTCGAAAGGACCAGCCCTCACAGCAGAGGAAAAATGCCAAGTACCAATCCCAACATTTTTTGTGAGGTTTAGTAGAGCAAAGAACATATTAACTGTAAAACAGGAGCTCTCAGATTCTTTGGGCTGGACTGTTGATGAACAAATTAGACAGACAATGTGGATTTATAGTTTCTATTTGAACTGAAAAATAAAGCAGTTGATTTAATCACCAGATACCTAACAGTAAATTGCAGACAGTTCCTTGGATTCTCAGTGTATAAAAAAGAAAAAACAAGACAAATCTGTAGTGAACACATGTTGAATATTATGATTTCTCTGTAGCTTTTTGAATTTGTTTGAATGTAGCTTTGCTGTTGTATTCATGGATTGTTTTATATATTTACATCAATATTTGTCTAAAAACAATTTTATAATTGTTTCAAAGTCGTTTCTGAGTTGTTGCATCAAATGATTTTTTTTTAGTCCAGTAAGTGATGCTCTATAAAGTTGTGGATTTTTGCAGACCACTGTTAAACTGTAGATAGAGGTGTTCAATGATATTAGAGATATTAGGGTATTTCAGAAAGCGGGTTTAGCAAAAACTTCACTCAGTATTTAGCAAATACTTAACTCAGAGTTGATGGAAATTTTCAAAAAAAGTTTCAAAAAGCCAGTTCAGTCAGTTACCAAGCCAACATACTTTGTGAAGCTGAACTACTCGCTAACAGGTTTTATTCAACTAACCCTGAGCATGTCCTACTCTGTAACTCTGAAATCTGAATGTGTCAGGCATGGCATGTCCTGTCCTCAAGGTGACAGTTGATTTTGAAGCACAAATACTCTGCAGAAATCTCCTTTGGGAAAGGGTGATCCACCCGCGATTGTATGTTTTCGCATTCCATGATAAATATATTCGAGCATTACCATTTTTCTGCACAATAATTTATCTGAACAATATTCTCAGCCTTCACATCTTTCACATGACTCAACATGGACATGCTCTCAGTTCAAAACAAATTCTTTGGATTGCATTTGTTCTTTCGCCAACAAGAGTTTTTTATATAAAATCAGTGACACTGAGAATATCTCCAAGGCAACCATCTGTCAGGCTGTCAAAAATGTGACCCTTGCACTGAAATGGTTACTGTACAGATTTATGGTGCACTCAAGTCACAGACCGACAAATCCATCAAAGAATAATTCCACAGAATTTTATGAATCAGTCAATGCAACAATCTATTTGGTATTACGTTTTGCGACTTCGAGCACCAAGAAGTTAATTTCACAAATGTTTGGGTTTCGGGTGTGTTTAGCTACATACATGGCAGTCTGATCTAGAGTAACGATCTGGACCACCCTGCTGACGCACGAGATGGGCAAGCAGTCAGATATACAATATGCTACAATAATTTATAATTGACCCCTTCAGTGTAATAATGTTTTGCTGCTGCTATGGTATTACTTTTCTTAAAGAGACAGTCTGAAATGTTCTTAATTGCAATATTTTTAACCCCCCCATTTTAGTCCGGATGTGTAGTGTATTGTCTATATTATGCACAATAAGTAGGATCATCTTTTTACAATAGTTACATAAAAGTTTCTTGGCTATTGTAGGCATTCCCTTACCAAGTGTCAGGCAGGAATTCCCAACAAATGTGTGACGTATGGTTTGCTAATCTAGGGGAAGTCCCATTTACTAAGCTGTCAATCAAACCTGAACTATACGGTGATGTTTAATGAGTTTGTAGAATGAGCAAAACCTCTAAACACAGGAGAAAATGCAAACCTAGACACGTCAGAGAAAAAAACTCTTAAACAGTTAGCCGTTTTAGCTCTAGGGCACCTAAATTCACATTCTTTAGAACCTAGAGGCCTAAATAATTTTATATATTGCCTAAAATCATGGAAGGCATCTTTAACTGTCAGTTCATATTCGGCATAAGCAGCCATTCATATTTCTAATTCCACTGGGGAGAAATAAGTGGTTAGAGTATTTATTTTTGTCCTGTTGCCATGATGTTGTTATCTGTGTGCCATTGATGAGGGCTTTTCTTATCTTTGTGCTCGCGCTTAGAGTTGACTGGACTAATTGTTCCCACCTTTTCTAAAACCATCAACTTTGAGTTTGACAGCTCAGTGTCAGTGTGGTTTCAACTCAAGGATAACCCTGATATCTGAAATACCCCCACTGTCTAAAAAGAATGTTAGCAAACTAAAATGTTGAAGAATTATTTACATCTGACATCAAGGTAGACAGAACACACATTTCAGCTTATCTGGTGGGCTGATAAGGCTAAATTTGTGTTTCAGAATAATGAAGTGTGTGTCTGTCATTAAATACAATTTCAAACATGAATTTATGCCTTCTGAATTCTGAAGTTGAAATTCTATTTGTTTCCTATAAAAAACCATTAAAAGCAAGCTTTTCGTGTATTTCTTAATTATTATTCCCTAACCTTTTGAAAGATGTTGTTATCGTGACTAGTAGCATTAGAGGTCACCATGTGGAAACATTCAGGATGTTAGCGATGACAGCTTTATTTTCCACTAATTACTACTAAGATGAGAGCTTATGATTTTCCCAGTTATATGTGGTAAATATTTGTAATTTTTGGGAACCAGGATAGGAATATTTATATCAAAAGCTATGGAATACATATCAGGAACTTGGTAATTTCATGACATTTTGATGACTACAGTATATTGTATTGTGCCTCATGCTAACTAGATTATCAGCCAATTTATTTAGGGAAATTGGGAATGATAGTACCCATCAGGCTATATAGTACTATATTGTATAGTAATTGAATTAATTACATTTACAAAGGGCGCCTTCACTTTGTTCCTGCGTTTGGGGGCATAAAAGCATACAGTACCCACTTATCCAGAAACCTTTACACCACTGGGCCAAAGAGCTTGTTCAGTGTAATGTTTTAGTGTGTAGTCAGGAGTCAAACGCAGAAGACCAGATATAGCTGCAGGGCTTTCTTTACCCAAAAATGAAGCAGATACACAAACAGGTTCTTCTCTCACATACGAGATGGATAACTAGCCAACATACACAGGCACAAGGCCTAGAGACTGTTTTCTTTTAAATCAATAACTGCTGCGTAAAGTCCAAACGCCAGAGCTGACACACTCCAGCAAGGGGAGAGCCAGACCGTGGACTGGGAGTTGTTACATTCAGAGTCACGTGACTCAACAGAAATTAGTGTGTCAACTTCACAACCAGAACTTAATGAAGGCCAGGAGCAGCCTCACAAGATACCAATACTACTATCAGCACAAAGCCTGTTGATCATGTAACTCCTTGGACAGATCTGAGGGATTATTTTCCCAAAGTGAATCCAACATGGAAGCCTTTAGTCGGATCATGCACGGGATGATTAAGTTCACCAACTATACTTCTGCAATTGAACCCACAGGCCCCCGATCTGGACACGAGTTGCGAGTGCAACGTGGCAGGATAGATAATCTGATATATCTAACCCAAATCCCAGACAGCACTATGCTAATTTGCGCTGCCTCGTGCAGGAGGCCTGGGGAAATTCAGAGAACCCATAGTAAGACTCGAACCCATGACTCATGACATAGACTGTCTGTCTTGCAATGCAGTGACTTAACCCACTACATCATGCAGACCCCCCCAATATATTTGTAATTTGATCAAATTCTGTAGTTCTAGTCAATATTCTGGCAGCTGTGTTCAGCTGTAATTGAACAGTAAATCTTTGTCTTTTCTGGGTAGCCATGTTTTTTTTTTGTTTTTTTCTGGGTAGCCACTGTAACGTCTGTTGTATGTAGGAGTCAAGAGGCAAATTAAATCATTTATTTAAGGGTTTTTAATTAATCCAGGCGGAGCTGCAGGCATATGTGAAGGAGGCGGAGCTGCAGATACTGTTAAAAGTGATGGAGCTGCAGGCATATGTGAAGGAGGCGGAGCTGCAGATACTGTTAAAAGGGATGGAGCTGCAGGCACTGATAATAGAGGCAGAGTTGCAGACAGCGGTAAAGGGGGCAGTGGTGGAGGCACCAGTACACTGTAAAAACAAAAGGTTCTAAATAGCACTAACAGTGGTTAATGGCTTATAATCATAGGGGAACCACTTTAAGTGCTATATAGCACATATCTTTAAAAATGGTGCCATGTAGAACCATAAGAGGTGCCACTGGAGAAGTAGTGGTGCTATATAGCACCTTAACTATTTAAAGAACCTGTTAAGCCCAGTTTGGTTCTTCAGCGGTTCTTTGGGGTGGTTAAGGTGTTATATTGAACCTCTTATGGTTCTATATAGCACCATTTTTAAAGATAGGTGCTATATAGCACTTAAAGTGGTTCCCCTATGATTACAAGCCATGAACCACTTTTAGTGCCATTTAGAACCTTTTGTTTTTAGAGTGTACTGTAGGCAGAGCCACAACGTCAGCTGTAGCAATTAGGGAAGCTTGTCCTGATTGAGGGGTTAGGGGCAGAGCCACGGCCTCAACAGCTGAAGGTGGCTCTGGACCATCGGCGGACTCAGGAGGTGCAGGTGGCTTTGGAACAGGGGGCGGAGCCAAGTCCTCAGCAGCTGGAGGTGGCTCTGGAGCAGGGGGCGGAGACACAACCTCATCAGCTGCAGGCAGTCCAGCTGGTCCTGGCTGAAGAGTAGGGGGCATGGCAGCTCCTCCAGTGGGGAGGGCGTGTACAGCTCCTCTAGTGATGAGGGTGAATACAGCTCCTCTATTGGTGAGGGCATGTACAGCTCCTTTACTGGTGATGGCGTGTACAGCTCCTCAATTGGTAGTGGTGTGTACAGTCATGGTCAAATGTTCTGAGAATGGCATATTAGTAGTAGTATTGGTCTCCACAAAGTGGCTGCTTCATAGTTCTTAGATCTGTTTGTCAGTAGTTACTATGGTATACTGAACTATACTTGCAAGCATTCCATAAGTGTCAAAGGCTTTTATTAATAATTACATTATGCTTATGCAAAGAGTCAATATTTGCAGATTGGCCATTTTTTACGAGACCTCTGCAATCCACCCTGGAAAGCTGTCAATTAACTTCTGGGCCCACACCCGAAGCAAAAATATAGAAAATCCTGCTGTATTAAACAGTTTTTAATGGGCTATATTTCCATTTACATATGATAAAAGTAATTATTTCCTGACTTTGCTTATGGATTAACAGAAGATTAAACCCGACAGTCGGCCTTCTGGCAAGGTCAGGCCAACAGTGAGCGTCCGTCAGCATTGTCTGGGAGCCGTGTTTGTGTTTGCATTTGCACTAAGCATTGCAGACAAGGGCGAAATAGTCAGCCCCACATTGGAGGGGAATTGTCAGAGACAGTTGTGGGGCCTATTGTGTTGGTCCATACACATTTTTATTTAATGGGAATAATAGTAAAGACATGTCATTTAATATGTAAAAATGTATTAGGCTACAATTTGCCCAAGCCCACCAAAATTGGACAAAAGAAAATTGGAAAAATGTTCCCTGGTCTGATGAGTCTTCATTTCTGCTTCATTCACATGGTGAGGTCTGAATTTGGAGGAAACATCAAGAAAGCATGGATCCATCCTTCCTTGTAGCAATGGATCAGGCTGGTCGTTGGGGTGTAATGGTTTGGGGGATAATTTCTTGGCACACTTGAGCACCTTAGTACCAACTGAGCATCGTTTAAATGCCACAGCTAAACTGAGTATTGTTGCTGACCATGTCCATCCCTTTATGACCACATTGTACCCATCTTCTAATGGCTACTTCCAGCAAGATAACGTACCATGTCACAAAGCTCACATCATCTCAAACTGGTTTCTTGAATATGACAGTGAGTTCACTGTACTCAAATGGCCTCCTCATCACCAGATTTTAATCCAACATAGCACCTTTAGGATGTAGTGGAACGGGAGATTCAATTCATGGCCGTGCAGCTGACAAATCTGCAGCAACTACGTAATGCATTAATGTCAATATGGACCAACGTCTGTGAGGATTGTTTCCAGCACCTTGTTGAATCTATGCCATTAAGAATTAAGGCAGTTCTGATGGCAAAATGGGTCTAACCAGGTATTAGCAAAGTGTACCTAATGAAGTGGCCAGTGATTGTATATTGACAAAACATAAATGCTATGGATACTGAATACTGAATATGAATGCTGTAAATACTATACTGATAGAAGCAACTTCATACTCGAGACAATGACTTTGGCAGAATCGCTAATGAACAAAGTAGCTACGTTGCATTGAGGTAGGTGTCACAAAGTTGGATATTGAAAGGCAGGAGGCAGAATGCAGGAGTCGTTGCCATAGATTTATTATAGCAGGAATGAACAGATATACAAAAATACTGAACCTACTGACATACCAAGTCACCTACTATGCAGTATGTGGCATAGACACAAATTAGAACCAGGTGTCCTGGAATATTCTTAATTAGGTTCTGTGCTACGACACATAACGAGGTGAAGGCTCAACTACACACTCCCTAATGATAATTCCCGTTCACCAGCTACCTTCCTACAACCAGGGCACAGTCAAACACACACAAAGACAGTGGGAATCAGAGGTTACAGTTATACACACACACTAATTAGAGACAAGGATCGGCTGGTGGTATTTAAGTGGTTAAGACAATGACATGTCCCAGTCTCACCACAGGATGGTGCTGAGACATCCTATGGCACAGTTCATCCTTCTGTGACATTGGGTTACTTAGCTGCCCTTAAAGTGTGGCAAATGCCTTGGAAATCACCTAATAGCTCAAACAGCATGCTTCTATACACCAGGTGTTGTTACATCAATTTCTTTCAAAACGTTCACAACTTTGGTATAGCCAATTATAGCATTACAATGTAATGTCCATGAACAAACACACTGCATATCTGCCGGTAGCAGTTGCTTGAAAAACATATTCTTTCTAGTTGCTCTTTTGCCATTGATAAGTGCAATACAAAGAGAGATGTCTTACCTGTTAATTGTTGTTTGTTTGACTGGGACTGGTACATTCTAAACGCTTTGTCAAATCGAAGAGTGTAGACTAATCCACGAACGAGCTGAGATATCGATGAGCCTTGTAAGGGAAACATATGTGAAGCTACGCTGTTCAAATATATAAATGCTACACTTTTGTTTTTACCCCCATTTATCATAAGCTGAACTCAAAGATCTAGGACTTTTTCTATGTAAAGAAAATGCATATTTCTCTCAAATATTGTTCACAAATCTGTCTAAATCTGTGTTAGTGAGCACTTCTCCTTTGCCAAGATAATCCATCCACACCTCACAGGTGTGGCATATCAAGATGCTGATTATTGCATTAGGCTGGCCACAATGAAAGACCACTTTAAAATGTGCAGTTTCATCACACAGCACAATGCCACAGATGTCGCAAGTTGACGGAGCGAAACTGACAACTACCACGCAGTGATTTAAAGCCACAACAGGTGGATTCAGCACCATGGCCAGCTCCGCAGCCTACTGAATTTTTTTGTGATTCCGTAGGCTGCAAAGCTGGCCGTGGTGCTGGATCCACCTCATGATAAATCAGGGGAAACACAAAAGTGTTGCGTTTATATTTTTGTTCAGTGTAGCTTGTTTATGAAGCCAGTTGTATTAGTAATAACATAATCCTGGTAATAACATGGCATATTCTTACTGTGAAAACAGTCGAAGTTGCAGGTGAGTTGAGTGAGTGGCGATGAGATGAAGCCGATTAGAAATGCCATTCCAATTCAAATCAATGTAGCAGAATGGTCAAAGTGGCAGCCATTTTTACGTGTACCATTCCATTGCAAAGATCTAGCGGCCAACTTCCGCATTAAACCGATTTGCGTGTTGTCACCGTGACAACTAACAACAATCGCCATTTTGTTGTGTACCACATAAATGACAACGCCAAGCGGCTCAATGGCCTTGCTATCCATTCTATTTCTATGTATTTAGCACACTGTCGTGCATTTACACAGCTGCTGACTATCACACCTGATAGGCTATATGTTATCTATATTTGGGGCCTTTTCAATGGAATTGTATACAAAACTATGCTCAGCTGCTGGAAAGCTTATTAAAGTTTGTTTGCATTGCTGAGTGTGAGAAGATTAACTTTCTCTTATATAAAACATTCTAAAAAGTATCTTACATACAGAGTAATGTTACGTTGTGTGGACTGGTTTCATGGACACAGATTAAACCTAGTTTGTGCCCAAAAAGTACCATGTAAACATTTTTTGGGGACTGAAGAAAAAACAAGATAATTTATCTGTCTACCACTTAAGTTGTGTCCTTGTAACAGTCCCTAAAAGTTTAATATAGCATTTATTTATGATATTGTAGCAATCTATCTTTAGAAACAATGTTTTACAAACCTTCATTTAAAACAAGGAGGTGTCCCTTGCTTTTCTGTCCAAATGATTTTGTGTTTGCAGGATTTCATTTCAGTGTGATTTTGTATTTAATCTATAGCTATACAATTACGCGTTATTAAACTAATTTAGTAAATAATTTTCCCTATGAGCTACATGCAGTGGCCTCACCTTAGCTGTGTTGATTCAGAAATGACCAGAGGATAATGTAGGACTTTATATTATTGTTGTTTAAAAATAAAAAATGCTATTGAAAAGTATCCATAGCAGGCTTGTTCATAAAAATGCATATAAGAACGTGTCCAAGTATGATGATAAACGTTCAGTTGGTGATGTGCATTTTATGATAAGCATGCTATGGATACTTTTATCTTCCATCGCAATATGGAAGCAGTAACTTTATTTAATTTCTAATGTATTGCGAGCACCGAGCAGGCCCCATATTAAACCAGAGCTAGTCCTGGTTTATTTTAATGAATGCAAGCACATCAGTTAATATAATCTCAAATTGTCTGTGGAATTTAAACAAACATATTAAAAAGAAGGGTGAGTCAGTATGCACATTAAATTCAGTATTTTTATTTATAGTGTTGCATCATGTAATATATAGGCTACTTTTGTTTGAACTGTTTGTGATCAAGTGTTATATGTCCGTTAAACCCTACTTAGGGCCCTATCTTACACCCAGCGCAATTGACTTTTAACACAAACGCATGTATCATTCCTATCTTACACCCGACGCATATGGGACTTTTCCCTTCACAGACACGCGTCGGTAAATTAGGGAATGAACTTGCGTTCGTTGGGCGGTTCAGCGAAAAGAAGAGGCGTGTTCCGCCGCAAACGTTCCCTGGTGCTATCTTGCAGTACTCAAAAACAATTCCGCCACTGACCAGGAAAAACCTGGTTTAAAGTCAGTGGCGTGTTATTCATATGCTATTTTAAGAGCGCATGCTTAACCATAATGTAGCATGGCACAACTCATCTCATCTACACAAATGCAGCAGTTCTTTATTATTGCAATACATAATTAGAAGGAAAAATATTACCACACGAGGAAGTCATTGTGGTGTTCGAAAATGTGAAAAATAGGTATACATCTAGTGTACACATTTACTCAAATTATTCATAATGAATTATTTGCACTGATATACAACAACCTCAAGGGAACCCATTCAATCAACAAGTATACACACGTAATTTGCGATGCTCATAGTAAAATCACCCATGTCTTTACTCAGTATTACTCAGGCTCAAGTTACGACTCATTTATGGCAACTTTGCCATGAGGAATCCCCCCTTGGATGCGGCATGAAGGGAACAACAGCTATCCGTTAAAGACATGGTTAATGATGACACAATTTATGATGCCAGCAAGTGCGTAAAATGCTGTTTAATCAAAAACACACACAAACACGCAGTGTAGCCTAATTGAACGAACATTTGGCACACTAAAAATGCGCGTCAGGTGTTTGGATAGAACAGGTACACTACTCAAGTCGCAACATTCTTTGTGGCTTGTTGTATTTTAGGTAACATTTCCATGAATCATGGATGTGTTGATGACATTAATTAGGAAATATTAGAGGACTTCAGGAGACGTGATGTTGAAATGCGTGCCAGCCACTGGAAATGCAGAACGGGAGTGGAAAGCTTATTTGACAGAAGAGTAAACTCGGTCTAATGTTAGACTATATTGCAAAAATATTACCAGGCATTCTTAACCTCGTGATTCAGTGAGAGTGAGTCCAAAACATCGGAAAGTAGGCTATGTCTTGTGACATTTCTTTATTTACATTTTGTAAAAAGAAAAATCAATAGAAAATTGCCGTTATAATAGCAATCTGCCATGGAACAAGCGTGTCTGCTCTTAAAGGGAATGTGAGATGACAATCTGATTGGTTTATTGCACGTTACGCCCAAACCACACCTATGACTAATGAAGCTACTTTAGACCTACCCATTTTAGATATGCGTCGGGCGCAAGCATCATTTATCCCGCCGGTAAAATAGCAACAGCGCCTGGGACCCTCCCACAATGTAACTTGCGTTTCGCGTTTGATACTTGCGTTTCAGATCGTTAAAATAGGGCCCTTAGTGTGTTAAGTGACACACAGACAATTTAGCACCAGACACTTGAGGCTGCAATTTGCAAACTGGCCTTGGGCATGTGCCCAACAGCTCCAGCCAAGTAAAAAATATTTTCATCCAAGCAGGTCTAAATAAAACATGCGTCAATGAGTCGTTGTCAATGAGAGAGGCAATTTAAAGCTGCACCTTCCCATACACTTGTCCTGTCGGCCGAAATTTTACTTACAGATTTTTAAAAATTATATATATATATGTTTTATTGAACACAGGAATAATATTGACAATATACCAAATTTCTGAAAATGCACATTATTATTGTCCATAATGTGTATTTGTTGCAAGTAAGATATTGTGAAATGTCGATTGTCTATATTTTGTATTATGCACGTGTACATGCGCAGAGCTTAGTCTAATATTCTCTAATCAGTAAACTCGCTTTTTACCTAACTGCTTTCTGTCACATAAATGATCAGTATGCCTTCTTTATTATTGTATTGGTTAGTCACCATTGCATTACTCCATTGTAAATTTCCCATTCATCATGGTTCAGGGTTAATTGTTCCAATCCCCCTGTTCTCCACAACTTCCTCTGATTTAACCGGTTTCTCTAGAGATACAATCTCTTTTTTTGTAACACAATGCCTAGGCTTACCTCCATTACATATAAAGCCTGCTATATCATTTTCTGCCCGCACAGTTCTAAATACATTCTACTATGCTCAGAAACCCACCCCCTTATTTTGCATTCCAAATTGCTTTAAATTGCTAATTCTCATAGCCATTAGCCGGAACCTTATTCTCATCCTCTTATTCTCCTCAGGAGATGTTCAGTTAAATCTAGGCCCTGCAACCCCTGTTGATAACCCAACACCTCAGATACTCACATTTGATGACTTTTGTAAATGTAAAAGCCTTGGTTTCATGCATATTAACAGTAGAAGTCTTCTCCCAAATATGTATTTAATCACTGCTCCCACACACTCAGTTAACCCTGACATCCTAATGTAGCTGTGTCTGAAACCTGATTTAGGAAAAAATCTGAAATATCTATCCCAAATTATAACGTCTTCCGTCAAGACAGAACAGCAAAAGGGTGCAGAGTTGGACTTACTTCTAAAAATCCACTTTTCCAAATATAAGTCACTTACAGTGGCCACTTGTTATAGACCCCCTTTAGCCACCAGTTGTGCTCTAGGCACCCTATGTGAATTCATTGCCCCCCCCCCCAAGTTTTTACTATTAGGAGATCTAAATTGGG